>CABFOV010001008.1:98145-140753 GCA_902141375.1 Timema poppense
ATATTTTACTTTGCTGGCCTGCTGAGGACGAGGAGATCGAGGTTCGAATCTCGGTCGGGTGAACTGGGGTGGTTTTTCCTAAATGGTTTTCCCCTCTCCCTCCACGCAAATGCGGGTTCACTTCCTCTAATTCAACCTTCCCAATTCCTAATCCATTAGAGTAATTAGTACTTAAAGCGTATAACCCGAACGGTTAGTAAGACGCGGTGCTAAATATTATTATTACTTTGCTGGCGCAGCCATAAATAATTAAAACACCTTAGAATAAAACACATAATAAATGAAAACATTATTTACAAAACACTCAACAATTAACTTACTAGGCTCTTTCTAAATGTTGGTTTATTTCCTCTTTGAGACAATTTGACAAAGACGCAGCGTCATGAAATGGGGGTTTGCATAGCTCCAAAATTTTTCTACTTGTTTTTAATTTACAATATACCAGTAGATTAATACCATTAGAAAAGTAAATGAGACATTAGTTGTTTCGTCAGCTCTAGCAGCCAAAATACATGCATTCTTAATTTCATTTGAAATTTCTTCATGGCAAATATCCGGCATGCATTGAAATATTTTATTCTGAATTGAAATAATGGTGCCTTTAAAAACCGTAGCCTTTTCTAAATGCCCTTTCAAAGCATCGTCCAACTCGGCACTGGAATTGAAAAGTCCACGAAATATTCCGGGGTGAGAAGACGAATCAGTTTTGTGATGACCTCTAAGGGCCTATTTGAAAGAGCCACAGAATTGAATACAGTTTAGGATAATATTTAAAACCTACTGTTGTTAGTCACTTTTTTATTGTGAAGCTCGATAGCTCATCTGTAGCCAGAATCTACAGTAGCCCCATGGCTTCTTTGGTGCTGACTGACAGCTCACAGCTGACAGCTTTTAAAAGTTACCAGACCAAATTATGTATCCCTACACCGAACCATATGATCTGCAAAAACATGTGTTTAGCAGCTGTCACTTCTGACAGTCAACATTTAGGTATGTACCTACACACCTACTGTACTGATCGCCTCATTGAAAGGTGACCAGTAACACTTATTAAGTTTAGTGAAAAATTTATATCTATCGCCAAGACTGAAAGAGAGCATAAGTAGATAATTAAACAATACAAAATGAGGTAAGATAGTTATTCAAAACACGTGGTTTCCCACGTGATTATTTTTAAATCATAACCCAGTTACAAAAGGACTGTATTATTTATTAAACGAATAAAAGATAATAAAACATAATAAAGATTAAGAGAATAAAAAAGGTAATAAAACATAATAAAAGATTAATTCAAAATAAAAGAGAACATTTACATTTACTACATTACCGATTTGTTTAAGGTATTAATAAAAGATATCTCCTGTAGAACAGAGAAAACCAAAAATCAAAATTATCTAATTAATACAAAGAAAATAGTCTTCAACCATTATACTTAATTCCCTGTTCTATTAAATTTTAAACAGCGTGGTTTATAGGATGCCGATTGATACAAAACCATAATATAAAAAGAACCAACCCACATGGTTGACAATTTCTAAGTTCCATTAGAATACCACAAAAAAATGCATAATAATACTAAACATAAAAGGTAATTAATTAGACAACATAACTACACGGACACTTTAACCCATAACCTTAAAAACAAGACAGAAATAAAAAGGAAAAAGACTACATGTTAATTTAAAAAGATTCTTGAATAAAATTAAAAAAGTAAGAGAAATAAAAAAATTATGTCTCACGTTGATCGGATCCAAAATGAGAATGGACGAGGGAAAGCGTTATTTCCCTGAACAGGAAATTGTGATTAACGAATAGGCCAATCAGAGACTTTTAAGATAAAAAGGACCAATTATATAATATTTGAAGACTTAACATTTTTAAAATAAAAGATATAAAAAAACATTAAGGTAAAATTACATATCTAAAAAAGGTACAAAGAGATTTAATTACTTAACACATATTGAATTAATAGTTTATAAAAGATTATTAAAACTTTCTTTCCACTAAATCCCCATTTAGATCGCCATATTTCGGAACTACTCCTAATTTAAAGTTTGTCCACTAGACTTCGCCACTCACCACTACCAGGAACGTCAAGGTCGATAGAACTTAGGTCCGTTCATAATTAACAGTACACTACCTATACACCTACACCTATACACATGTTTTTGCAGATCATATGGTTTGGCGTAGGGATACATAATTTGGTTTGGTAACTTTAAAAAGCTGTCAGTCAGCACCAAAGAAGCCATGGGGCTACTGTAACTGTGATCGTATGTTGGGCTTGCTAAGTACAGCCAAATCTAAAGGATTATTCTTGTATAACAATGATATTTCATGCTTTTTAATTCGCTCACTTAAATGGTTCAAATCAGTCATGCCTAAATTCGTTCAAGATAAGTCACTACCAAAGAGTAAACACAGAAAGCAGAACAATGCATTTTTTACATTCCAACCACATAGCCATGCATGTTTTTTGTAAGTTTCTAAGTTGAATTTTATAGTAAACTAACAATTTTTAGTTTTTGCTAGTTTTCTAGAACAATATTTGGTGTCAGTCTACCAAGTTTTTTAATTTCTAATTTTGCTTCTTGAGTATACAACGAAAGTTTTATTTGCAAAATGTTTTGCACAGAAATCACTTTGATGTTAAAAAAACACTAAAACAATTATTATGAACTCATTAACAACTATTTACATAAACTAAGTTTTTCTTTTGCAAAATCAATTTTGTTATTTAAAAGAAGCACTAAAACATTAAATTATAATGAACTAATTAACAACTATTTACATAATTGTTGTATATAATTAATTTTGTACAGATTGAAAAAGAAAAATCACACTTTAAAAATATCATAACTGGTAGTAATGTTTTAGTTGATCAAAACAAATCGTCAAGTTCGCTATCAAGCTGTGCACCAGGTCCACTTTAAAACTAACTTGCAAGGTCAACAACCTCTCTTATTCTTGATGCGCATGATCAGATTGTTGCACACCTTTAGAGTTTAGAAGAAGTATGAGGACAGCGCTAGTAGTCAGGTAAACAAGTGGAATAGTAAATAAATTTATACACGCAAGAGCATAGCTGATTTTAAGAAATATATTCTAAAAAAAATATCAATTTACTATGAAATGTTATTATTTAAATAAAATAATATTTTGTGTGAAATTATAAGTTGTGCAATTGCACCTGCACACTTAAGGAGGGGTCACCACTGGTTGGTTATGAATCACTCATAACGGTATTAAAGCTCTGAAACAAATTTAACTTTTTTTTTCAAATACTCCACTTTCAAATATCCTTAAGGATTTGAGGAATCGAGGGCCCATCCCTAGTAATATTCTTCCTTGGAATACACCTTAATATGCAAAACATGTACTTCCAGAAAGGTAAACTTTACAGGAGGAGCAAAAAAACTGATTATAAATAAATTCTTAAGTGAATGCATTGTTTTACTGTTACGGCTATACTTTTTTTTTAGCATGAAAAAATGTATTGTAGAGTATTTTTTATTTCACTCTCATGCTTTTGTGTTTTAATGGAGTTATGAGGTTTGAACAAAAAAACAACTTGTATTATATCAGAATAGATAATTTCAGATTTATATATAAAAGGAGAGGCTTTGAAAATGTAGCAAACCACCTAACTCCTTTATTTAAACAAGTAACTACCCTTTTTTAATATTTTGCTAGTAAAATATAATGACATTAAAAGTTTCCTATCTCCAATTCATTTTAATTTGAGAGTATCGTCTCAAACTAGTAAGACAACAAAACCAAAATAAAACAATAATAAGATAAAATAGAAAACACCTGTTCTAAGCACAGTAATAGTTCCATGATACAGCTCTCATCGGTCATCATGATTCAACATGGACAACTCATGCAATGAAAGGAGTTACGAGCTTTGCATTGTTAGATATTCATTCCTGCATTGGAGTTACATTTTACAAGGATTGAAAATAAAAATTTTGTGATGGTTTCTAAATTTTTTTAATATATAAACCGAGAACTCTTCACAGCAAATAGAGCGAAAAATTCTCCACCAGATGATATTAAAATCTCATAAAAATGGAGTTTTAAGGTATTTTAATTTCGTATCTAGCATGAAGAGGCTGGCAAAACTACATTAGTAAATCATATGTAAAAATCCAACCCATTGCATAAGGTATTCTGAAAATCGAAAAAATGACACCTGGACACAAGAATCGAACCCGGAACCTTTGCTTTAGTAGGCCAATGCTCTAACCACTGAGCTATCCAGGAATCGTCCCGTACCCGGGGTCATTCTTCGCTCATATTTTAAGGCAGAGTTTATTATGGACGTGTGGAAATCATCGGCTACTAATGTGTGATTTATTTTTATTAAGATCACGAGCTATCAGATAACACAGCCAACCTTCGACTCGGGAGTTGGCTTCATGCTGCCACTTGTACAATTATTATAAGGCATAAATAATAACTTTGGCTATTTGATTTTCATTGCATAAGGGTTTGAATCAAGCTCTTCCTCTGAACATACCTCTTTCAGGGTCATGGCCTAAGCAGATCTCCATGATAAAAAAGGAACACATGTTTGCTATTTAGTAAATTATGAATCTTACAAATTTTAATAAACAACCATAGGTAAACTAAACAAAGCCATGACAAAGGGAAAGAAAGGCTTATAGAAGTTTATGACATAACAACATTATACATTCCTTTGTTTATTAGACTTACTATTATGAAAAAAATATTTCATGACTATATAAAACTGAGTGCAATGTCATCTACTCCTCGAAATTCTTCACGTGCCACAGTTAGGAAAACATTGTCTTGGCCACCGGCCAATAATTAAAATGTGTTGGTGTTGAGGCTTGTAGTACAGAATAGATACTAACTACTAGGGGCCCCACCGGCTCGAACCCACCAACACTTTTTGAACATAAAAATATTTTATTTTTATTTTATAACATATTTTGTAAAAACACATTGATATGAAATGGAGCACCATTATCTACACACAGTGAATTATTCGATTCATTATACAGTATTCCAGTCTAAGAGGATTCATTACTCACTGCAATCATCACACGACTGTACCAGCGCTCGAGATTCCAATGACTAAATATAGAAGCTGGTATGGGCCAGCCCCTCTCAGATTAGCCTCCTCATCCAGTGGGAGATGACTTTCAAGCTCACTTCACTGTGAGCTCAACAGTCGCTAATCAGGCCAGTCTGAGCGATTCCATAATTCGATAAAGATGGTTTATATATTGCTTTAGTGTGTATGTGTTAAAGACCCAATAAGTTAGGTGATGAGTAAAAGTGATGAATTAAAATAAATAAAGTAGTTTCCTTATTTAAAAACTCTGCCATTTTCATTAAAACTGCAAGAAAAACTTGAAATTATACGGTTAGGAGCACATCAGCTTAGTGACTTTACATTTATACAGGTGGATGACAAGAAATAAAGAACTTTTTTCTAATGCGCGGCTTGGTAAAAAAAAAAGTGGTTAACTGTGAGTGGAGAAAAACAGAGCTTATTTTATATATATTTTTTTATTGGTATGGGGTTGTGGACAATGGTAGGCTGTAAGGATTTTAAATATTTAAGTAAAAGAATTTAAAAAAACCGAGTGTGCAATCCATTTAGACAAATGCATTTAAGCTTAAAACATTTGTAACAGTAAAGTTTACATCACAGATAGATTCTGTGATCAAAATTTCACTCCTAAAACACACTGAACTGGTGTCAAAAAATAAGCAACTATTAGGCAGCTCCATATAATGTTTAAATTACAGTGGTACTCATGAACTGGCACTAATAGATAGACCTACAAGTAATGTCATCACATGGAAAGTTTAATATAAAACCTGTATTATTTTATTCATTCTGTTTGTAGATTTGTTTAGTGATTTTGTAATTCTAGTGATTTTAAAAATAAGAAAACTTTAATCAATTTAATTTAATATGTTAACACGTGGTGAGAAAAAATCATTACCAATAAGCTTTGACCTGGCTCCACCAAAAATAAATGTAATGCGCCACCACTGCTAACTTAAACACTCTTCTCATTGATTGCCTTTGAGGCTTGAAATACAGAAGAGATAATAACTACTTTCACTTCTTTAAGGCGCTCATTTTATATGGATCACTTAGAGATATAGGAATGTGCGAAGACCACTTTTTTGATCTGAAGCGAACTCAAATTGAATAGTATTAAATATTTTCGAAACCAAATCGAAGTTTGAATTTAAAAAAAGGCTATGCTTGAAAAAATATTATATTGTGGTTATTTATACAACATGAATAGTTGACCATAAATTGATTATTTTAGATGTGAGTTGAAGCTGATATTTGTTTCGAAGCCATGTCACAGTTTCCCACACCCCTAGATATAGAACTAAAAAGTAAATCCTACATTGGGCTATGCATATCATCGGATCATCACATAGCCATGTGAAGATTGTGGTCACTTATTTAAAATATCAATTTGATGTTTACCAATGATTGTTTTTTTTCAGAAAGTTGAAATTGTATGAAGAACAAGAACTGACCATGCAAGTATTCTGCGAGCCAGAGACATTGACGACAACAGTGCCACAGAATGACTTGGAAAGGAGGGACAGTGCTGACTTCTCTCAGGTCACTTGAATAATTATTTTTACTTGTCATAACAGTATTATTTATAGCATAGTATAAAACTATTTGAATATTATCAGCCAGTTTGGTTATTGAACCAATCGATTTATTTACCATAACACTTCCTATATTATTTAGCATAGCAATAGTTTATTAAGCACTATCAGTCAACACTGGCACTAACATAAAAGCTACAATAGAGTCTCGATAATAAGAGTTGAGCATGACCATCTTGAACTATCAAAAACTAGAACTAAACGGAATAGCTGTAAAAAATTAAAGTAATCAAGTGATTTTAAGTTTATAAAGTTTTGTTATATACATTTGAGTTGGGTCCAAGCCATTATTTTATGAATCTGAATCTCCAATTTACCTTCTAATCCTTAATCTCAAACCTTGAATCCAAATCTTGAAATAATTATGAACATAAGAGGAAATATAACTATAGTAGAATAATAGAAAATATAAATAGTAACTAAATGTTAACATTATTTCTTATAATATATTCATCATAACATTAATACATTCAGTTAGGTGTTAAGTTTCTGGTCTGAGGCCTGCTTGTAGAGTTCATCCTGTAGTTCTAAATGGTTTTGAACCACCAATAAGCAGTATTAAAACTATAAAACAAATTTCATTTGAAAAATTGAAGAAAAAAAAATAAGGATTTTTGTTTCGAATCCTTGAATATCTAATATCAATAAGGAATTGAGGGATTTTATCCCTAATTTATTTTTTAACTGCATAATACAAAAATAGTTTAATAATATGAATACATGTAGCTATTAAAATTTTACAAAAAACTACAGGCATACCTCACACTTAAGGCCCTTTGCCCTGTCGAGCCCAAGTCTAAAACCTATTTTGTGGGGTGGTGGGCGGGAGGGTGAAAGGCTTGTCGTGACTTCACAACCGACCAAAGTATCCTTCCGTGCCAACAAGAACAGATGAATCACGGAAACCGTAGATGGCGCTAGCTACCGGACAGATTTTGCGGAAAAATCATATGTTTAGAAATCAGTTTTCTCGAGAACGAGTGAAATGTTTATGTTAATATTTTCAACACCCCTTCTAAGATAATGTATCAATGTTAATTAATTGTTAAATTTTCTGATTTTTTGTTATGAAGCTGTCAGTTTTCTATTAACAAATTTCAATTTTGTTGATATTTGATCACTATTAAAATTATAGAGAAGGTGTGTATATAAAAAGTATAGTTTAATCAACATGCTTCTATTCTTGAAGATAACCGTTTGTTCCCATGGCTCTGCATTTCCACTCCAAATGAAAAAGGTCAATCACCTTAAGACAGGTTAGATTTCAGACCACTGTCAAAACTCATTGCAATTTGAATTGATACATTTTTTTTCACTTATCAATGCATGTACTCCTCTGTAATCATCATATATGTATTTGTCTTAAATAACACATTTGTAACTAAAATAAACAGGGAAGGCCTTACATTTCTAAAAAGCCAGGCATACAAATCACTGGAGACTGATGAGAGTAGTAGTGTAGTGTTGCTAAGGTGTTTTATCTGAAATGCAAGAGCCTCAAGTTAGGGACGTGAGGATATTTTAAAATTGTCGCAAGTCGAATTGCGCTTGTCTATATTGAATACCCTCTCTTTCCCTCGTGATTGTTTTCCTGCACATCTTTTCATTCTTTGTAAAAGGAAGTATCCCCACCTTGAACTTCTATTCTAGGCTCTACTGTATATTCAATTACAAGGATCTAGGTTGAGTGGATATTTAATCTAATATCTGAACTTTGGCTTTTTTCAAAAACATTCTTCTTTAATAACCTAGTATTGTATCAGATATATTGTAAGTTTCCTGTTGCGTAGGTGGACAATACATATGCCACAATCCAGCACCCTCCTCGACGAGGATCCCTGAATGCAACACTATCCTTAGGAGGGGATGATCAGGGGGACTATGCCACCCTGTCAGGAGGGGGTAACCTACACCACAATAATAGCACCCACAGCTCTGTGAGAGGGGTGCCTAGAGATGTGAGTATATGATTCAAATTGAAGATTTTTTGTTACACCTTAATGAACCTAATCACTTGACTAAAGTGGACTTGAAACAGCTCATGGCCAGGACACCAAGAATACACTCTAGCACTATTGAAATAGAATTAGCGATGCTATGTGCTACTAATTTTTTTTATATATCATGTTTGCAATACTTATCAAAGTGTAGTGGTGTGTGAAGCTCAAAAATTAGAGATTAAGATGAGAAAAATATATCACAATCTCATCTCGAACATTTAAAATGAATCTTGAAAATCCGAAGGAAAAAAAAACTTAAGAATTTCACAAACAAAACAAAAAAATCTATTTTGAATCTACCCGAAAATAGACTACTTTATCCTCAAAAACTTCCTTTATAAAACCAAAATGTGTTTTATAATTGCACTCTTGGATAATACTTAACAAATGTTATGCATTTAAAGACAGCATGTAGTTTTATATACAGTCAATTAATTTTTTTTTGTCTGGGGTTGCATTAGCTGGGAGAGTAAGAAAATATGTAATTTTTTAATAACAAAATATTATTTCATGTACACACACTACCATACAATATATCTGTCCTATGACTGTACATAATAACAAGTTGTAAACACGTTAGTGAATGGAAGTGGCGACCATTCTGACTCATTTTATTTAAAAGTAGATGGAGCTTGACACTCTAATTGTAAAAATGTGAGTTTGACCCATAATGCCTGATGAAATGAAATGGTCAAACTTATTAAACTCTTATTCTTTTTGAAAAATGACACATGAATCAAACCCAGGACCTTTGGCTCACCACACCAAAGGTCTAGGTGTCATTGCATGTGAAATCACCTAGGTGTGGATGCTTGACCATTTTAAATATGATTTTTTTTTTTACCACATATGTAAGTAGCTCAAAATAATTTTTATTTTAGTTTTATCTGCGACAATCTTAGATCCAAACTCAATTTTCTTCTCCGTGGTAGGCAAAAACGAGGCCGTGCAGAGGTATTTAGAAAAGGCCATTGTTCCCCTTCCGTAAAGAAGACATTATAAGATTCCATAAAATGTATAAAAAGGGTAAAATATATTTTATAATCCATGACAAAAATTACCTTGAAATATGCCAAATTTATAATATCAGCACTTTTGATATGTTTTTAAGTTCAGGGAAGGTTGGAGCTACTAGATGAAAATGTTTTTCTTATTATAACTAGTAGAGTTTTCAGCTATGGAGAATTAAAGTCTGGGTTTATCTCCCTTCTTCCTCTTTTTGTTTTATGCCGTTTCAATTTTGAGTGACTTCAAGGTCAAATTTCCAAAAGACGGACTAGATAAAAATTTCACTTTTTACTAAAAGATACCTCTATTGGTACTCATAAAAATCCGTGTTTTATTTTTTGGTTCAAGCAACCGTTTATTTAAAGATTAGGTGATTTCACATGGAATGACCCATTTTTCAACTAAAAGAAAATTATATTTAAATGCAGCTATAGCTGTAATTAACAAATATAATAGCTTAGCTATTTAAGACAAACCTTCTATATTTCCTTCAATTTTTCCCACTTGTTTTATAGACTTTTTACTGCAGCCTGTTGGTTGTCACTATTATTCTATTTTTACAAGAATTGTGTATTTGGCTACTAAATTTGGAATCTTTTGCGTGGGTGATTGTGGGTGATCATACGAGAAAAAGTATCTCTTTGCATTGATTAAATCAACACAAAATTTTCTTGAATCCTCGAATAACTTTAAGTATTCGAGATCCCATCCTAGTTTATATTAACAATTTAAGATATTTGCAAAAATTGTCAATACAACCTTTTTGGAAACCCATTGTGTGAGACACTTTTTTTTTGCTGACCTATGACTGTAAAATTCTAGATGTACGAAGCGTCAATGGGTTTTCAAGGATCCACATTCCAGGTGCCACTAGGTACGACAGAGAGTGGCACAGACCCCTTCAGGCCGAGAACAGCACTCACCATAAACAAAGATGGACAACCAGAGTTTGTCGCAGAACTTATCTAAGAAAAGTAAGGAAATATAGATTTAATTATCTTTAGTTTAAAATAACATGGGAATCAATTACGTGCTTCTGCACACCCAACTAAAGGTCTCAAGTTCAATTCCTGTTTCCAAGTGTAATTAATATAAGTTGGCTAGTTATGACTTACTTTATAAAGAATAGTTGCTTAATGACTTGGAAATACATACAAACCAAATGAAAGCACAGTATAATAATGTAAATGACAGGGAAATAAGCCAGCCTGAAAGGCCTTGATAGCAAACAAATAAATGTATCTCTTGGTTTCTTCTGATCACTTTCACAGTTACACATTACTTTTAATTTTCATAAATATTTCTCTTTCATATATCAGTATACCTCTCTAAGGAAAACCTAAAGGAAAGGTGGATAGAAACATATAATAGGTACGACATAATATGGCTTTTACAATGAAAAGAAGAACACAGTTCACACTTTACATTGCTGCCTTCCTTTTGTGTTTTTTTGGTTTCCTCTTTTAGGAAGTTGGGTTGTGTGTTTCACACTCCTCCCTAATGAGTTCCGATAGAATGAAACCTAGGGAGGGAGATTGGGCAGTAACAATCACTTTTCTTCTTTGTCCAATGGCAGCAATGTAAAGTGTGAAATATGTTCTTTTCATTGTAAAAACCATATTGTGTCGTACCTTTTATATGTTTTTATCCACCTTTCCTGTACCTTTTTACAAATACAATATAATTATATCTTTTATATAAGGAAAGAGATTAAAACACAAAACAACACAGAGAAAAAATTTGAAGCTACATAATTGAAAAAGTTTAAATGTTACTGAAACTCACAGAGCTGTAAGATAACAGGTTGCCATACTGCTATCACTGGGTGGAGGTTTGAATAGATGGATAGAACTGTTAGCTATAAGGAATGCTCTTTTCATGTTGTAAATAAGGCAGATGACTAAAAAAAATAATTCTTTTTACTATTTTTAGTTTGTTTTCACCAGGTGGAAGAGAAGTGATGTGAAGGATGACGTATTGAAACATAGCAATCCAACCAACAGGGAATTTTCCTAACGAATGCACTCGAAAAGCTACCTGCACCTCTAAGTTGTGGGCAGATGCGGCGTTATCAACCCTGCAGACAACACTAATATATAATGTCATTTGAACAGACTATACAATTTGGGAGAAAATGTTGTTTTTTTAGATCATATTTTGTACATGTTTGTAAATTGTAATGTGTAATATTTAGTATGAATATGTAAACAAAAATTATATAGTGTTCATAGAAGAAAAATACCATTGGAAACATTTTTCAACCATAAAATGCTTTGATAAAAATAATGTTGAATGTTCATTGAGAAATTAATAATATAGATAGAAAAATAAAATCACCAATATACAATATAAATAATTATTGATAAGGTATGATATAAATTATGGCTTAAATGATGCTACAAAAACTATTTATTTTGGGATACAGATGCTATTAATTTAATAAATATTTCTGCTTAGTGACATATTACTGTTATATATCACTCACCAATTATTTATCTATCTTTTTTATGTTACTTATGTGTTACATGAGTTTTTACTATACCTATACTATAGAATAATTGCCAATGACTTAGAAATGTAAGAATGGCGAGGAAAAACAGTACAATAATGTAATATAAGTGATGGTGAAGGAAACTAACCTGAAAGGAGTTATGTTAGATCACGATAGAAAACAAATTAAATAATCTCTTCATACATTTTCCAGATTTACATTTTTGTATCCCTATTTTTCCTACATATTTGAACACTCTGAAAGGTAGCAAGCTTACCTTGATGGTATCCACTATGAAACAAGCTTAAAGATAGGGCCTCATTGCAATTGATCAACGTAAAAGACTTTGACCGTTGTGTACATAATTTTAAATATTTGAAAATATTATTTAATCAGAATAATTATTTTTGTAGATTAAAATTTATACAGTGAAATCTTTCTTAATGGAAATTTTCCCGTCAAAATAACAATTACTCTTACGGTGAAATAACTTTCCAATAAAGGATGCGGACACTACTAGAGGTACATATTTTTATGCATAAAAAATGCGGACAAAAAAAACACCCATCCCAAATCTAATTACTCCAACTTCTTGAGGAAGATGCTATAATAGCATTGAAATATCGAAGTTTGTGTATGTGTTAAGGGTTTTTACTTTTATTTGTGCTCTACCATTTTCCTAATACTCTTATCATTTTATTTATTACAAAATCTTTTTACTCAATGCACTTTTTTCATACATACCATCCCAAATATAGTATTTGACAATTGGAATGTCAGGAATGCCATTGTCTCGCTCTAAGTGTGAGCAGTCCTACCAGCCCTATCTAGGGAAAGTTTCTATAATAGCTTAAGTAGTAATGACAACTGTATTTCAAAGCCATATCTCCCACCCCTTACAAGCCATCAGCAGGGGTTGTTCCATCATGTTAATCGGTGCTCATGTGTAAACATACATTACACAAGGTCTACTGTTCCACATTTTGTTTGTGTCTTATTCTGTATATTATGCAATATGTACAGTAAGCTACGAACAACATTTAATCATTAGTCATAATTATTCTGCCTACAATGCAGTAATTAGATTGTTGTAATTAATATTCTTAGTTTATAGGTTCATATAGATTACATTTTGTTCAAGCAATATGATTTTTATTAAATTATTTTTTAATCCTGTAAGATGTCCGCTATTCAGAGCTTCACTGTATATAAATGTGTGTCAAGAAGAGTAGTGATAAAAAGGTGAAAAGTGTGTCTAAAGAAATGAAAAGGTTTCTTTGTTTATGTCCAGGTCTAATCTAACTTACCTTTCAGGTTGGCTTCCTTCCCCCTCACTTACAAGTCAGATGTTAGTGTTTATACACTGTTTTCGTATATTCCTCTATCGTTATTCCACTAATATTAGTATAACAAAGTTAAACCTGTGTTACTAAATAATAATATTTCTTGTAATATTTTAGTTTTCTATGTTTAACATAAATATCACATTGATGCATTGTTGGAGAAATATAATTATGTTTGTGTTTATATGTTGAATATTACATAAGTACCATATTAATAGATTGAATACTAATGCAGATAGCCATGTCGTTATATTTATTTTTCCATGCTGAACATATGTATGCCATCAAGAGATTGTCTGGTAAGACAAATTACCATGTCATGTTTTTTACTAACCTTATTTTTGTTATGTATGTATATTTTTGTAAATTCAGTTCTAAGCAGAACAATATATAATAAAATTATGTAAAAAGCCTAATAAAACAAGCATTTTGACATATCAAAACCAAATGTATTCCACCAAACATGATCTTAGGCATACTACTAAAATCTGTGAAACCTCAACAGTGGTGGATTGGACTGCCAGAAGATATACCGGTGGGCTGGTTTGCCGCTGCAACTAGTTTGAACCAAAATAAGGCTATAAATTAATTTCTAAAGGATTATTTTTAATTACAGTTTAGTCCAAATTTACAGTGAGTTAAGTCATAGGGTGTCTAAAATACATCGTGTGAAAATATAAGATGACATTAAATGTAAAAACCATATCTTTGTTTCTTACTGTTTGTAAACAATTTCTCAAGCTAGCAGTATAAGCATTTGTTTATTGAATACTGATTATTACTAGCTTTTTAAACTGCACAAGTAGCGGCTGGAGGATCATTTTTAAAACTTAATCTCGATAGATAATATCGCTGGAATGACCTCTGAACTAAATTAACTGCTAGTAAAAATATTAATACTTTACCTTTTTCGGAACCTTGAACATCAAAAAGAAGTGGCAGCATGGGCAAGCTGTCCTGCAGCTGGTCAAATGGGCTACGCGTCCCTCGCTCTAAACTGTCAAAAGCAGAAATGATAGTGAATCAAAATAACAACAACCCAGAAGCATTTCAGCAGAGGTCCTCGTCTCTGTGCTAAGTTCAGCCGTCACCATGCCTATAGAAAATGTCCTGCTTTTTTTTAATGGCCGTGATCATTTCTGGAAAATGTGTAGTGTCAATGTTGTGGAAGAAGCAGGTCAACCATCAAACGAGTAAGCATGGTATGTCTATCTTTTGTTTAAAAATTTAGAAGGTAAAGCAAAAGTTGATACTAATGCTAAGACAAACGTGAACAGCTTGAGTACTGTAAAAGAAATGAATCCACATCCTGAAATATTACCTGCTAGGATTTTGTTAGCCCTTTATGTAAATAATTCTCTTTTAAAGCCTATGGGTAGAGTGAAATTAAAGGTATTCTGTAACAATGTGTATACTACCCTGGACTTTTAAGTTATGTCGGCAGACGTTGATTGTATAGTAGGCCTGTATGCTTCTCTACAACTGAAGTTAATTAAAGAAACTTTTGCTGATGAAGACAATTTAAATCTTCTTGAGGCTTAAAGTGATGTTTTTACAGGCCTTGGTAAAGTACATGGTAGAGTGAAACTATATTTGGATCCAACAGTTAGCCAGTTGTAGAGAGGCAACACAGGTTTCCCCATAAGGTGATGGCTAGATTGAAGGGTACTCTGATCGAATTAGAAAAATAAATGGTACAGAACTCTGCACGGACTTTCTCGCTCTATTGTTTAAAAATAGATATATTTACTCAAAATTTGTAATATCAATACACTAGCGAACCCGAGAACGAATTGCACTATACACACATAAAACATTTTTTGACTCATGATTTTAAACTCTTATAATTTCATTCTTAAAGAATTAACGTCTTCATTTGTATATTTGGACCAATAAAAAATATAAATGGGATCCCCAAGGGTCAACACTTCATATTGAAATTTAGACTTCTCGTTAAAAGTCTCGGCATTTTATTAGGAGATGCGTATCTTATGGTTATTGCATTTCTATTAAATTTCTCTTTTATAAATTTTGACCAATAAAATAGGTAATTATTGACTATTGAGTATAAAATGAAAGAGATAGATCATTGCTGTACCAGGGTTGGATCCAGGAGGGAATCTTGGGGGGTGCACACTCTCCTTCAAGAAATTAAGCCAATTAAATCAATGTTAAAGTCACTATTAGTTTTATTGTCATGTAATATTATTTCACTTTTTTTAAAATTGTTATTGGTAATATTATAAAAGGATTAATATATGGTAGTTATTATAAATACCTTAAGACAATCACATTAAGTATTAAAATGGTAAAAATAGACATTAATGAAATAACCCAAATTTAAAGTTGTGCGCGCCTCTCACCTTGTTGCACAAACAAGGTTTAAATTTATTTTATCATTTTTATTATTACTATTTCAATGATTAATAATAAAGATCCTTAAAATAATTTATTTTTAAATAACATGCTTTAAACAAAATCTTTGAATAAAACCAAAGACATAACATGTTAGTAAGACTTAAGTGGTAAAATTTCGATTTAGAATAACTAACTAGCTATACTAAAGAGTGGAGTTTTACTTTGATTGTTCGAAATCTGATTAAACCCATCTATTTGGTCTAGTTGATTGAATAGCTAAAAAAAACTATTTATATAATAATTGTTATAATGTTTAAACTTATTTTCATCTTTATAATCACTATTTGTTGATTGTTCTTATTATTTGCTTTTACACGCCTCAGTGGCCTAGTTGGCTAACGCGCTTGTCGTGTTGAGCTCAATCACTAAGGACGGGGAGATCGAGGTTTGAATATCAGTCGGGTGAACTGAGGGTGGTTTTTCCTAAATGGTTTTCCACTCTTCCTCCACACAAATGCGGGTTCACTTCCTCTAATTCAACCTTCCCAATTCCTAATCCATTGGAGTAATTAGTACTTAAAAGAGTATAACCCGAACGGGTAGTAAGATGCTGTGCTAAATATTATTATATTTGCTTTTAATTAAATTTCAAATCTAGTGTTGCACTGAAAAATTACTTAAAGATATACTCTCAAATTTTGAAGTATTTTTATGTCGACATCTTTTTAGGTAGCCCCCTCCTCCCTGACTCGATCCAGATGGGAGCACTCGTGTCCCCCCTCACGAAAATCCTGGATTCACCCCTGTGCTGTACAAACATTTCCCCTAAGAGGTTAAAGGAAAATCAACATAAACTTCTTGAAAGACTTACTTATTTGCTTACTCTATGGCATTAGAGAATTATTGCATTTAAACTTGAGTAGTATCTTTTCACAACTAAAGCTCACATAATTGTATTAATATATTTGCCAATATCTCAGAAACTATTGGTTTTACAACAATATATTTCAAATAAAAGTTTTTTATTTTAAATACTGAATAATAATAAATTTTACAATGATAGGTTATTTACTATTTAGTATCTCAAATAGTAGTGGAGATATAGAAATTTTTGCTTCTGTAAAGAAACCTACAATTCATTTTCATGGAAAAATTAAAAAAGCCATTTTGTTTATAATCTTAATCACCACCTAAATAAAAATTTTAATCAAAACCGTCATATCTAATTTTGAGAAAATTGAATTTTTCTCTTTTCACCCTTTAGTAAACTGCTCTTAATTTTAAGGTTAGACAGACACACAGACAGACAGCGTTGCAAAAACCACTTTTTAGGGTTCGGGGGGGTCATTAAACGTCAACATCCATCAACATCTTGGGTTATATTTTTTGGTCAATCGTAATACTTTACCTAAAGTGTTGGAAAAGTTAAAAAAAAGCCGATTTTTAGAAAATCGATTTTTTATTTTTTCACTGCATTGCAAAAACCATCAATTTTTTCTCTTTTTTCCCTTCAGTAAACTACCCTTAATTTTAGGGTTAGATATTCAATTCCAAAAATCCCTTGGGGCAACCCTATGAAAACCCTAGATACCAAGTTATAGCCCAATTGGTTAAATAGTTTAGGCTCTATTCCGAGGTACATATAGACAAACAGAGATAAGTTCAAAAACAACTTTTTTGGATTCGAGGGGTCATGAAATGTTGACATTAAACAAAATCTCGAGTTTGATTTTTTGACGATCACAATACTTTATCTACCTGTAAAATAGCGGAAAAGTAAAAAAGTATCACAACTAAAAATTGATTGTCCAACGGATTGGGTGTCTAATTTGATTGCAATAGAAAAACCAAATGGCGAGATTAGGTTATGTTTGGACCCAAAAATCTTAATGTAGCTATTAAACACCCTCAAATTTTGATTCCTATGATTGAGGATATAACTTGTCAATTAAGTAATAAGAAGTGTTTAGTGTTTTAGACATGATAAATGGGTTTTGGCACTGTTTGTTGGATGAAGAATCCTCATTCTAACTATTTTTCATTCTCCATTTGGTCATTATAGGTAGAATTGATTTTTGGGATTGCTCCTGCTCCTGAGATTTTTTCAAAAAAAGACCATAGAGATTTTCAAGGATATGCAAAGGGTTGGTTCCTATTTTGATGATATTATATCGCCTAAAGATCAGAAATTTTATGACAAAATTTTAATAAGAGTTCTCAAGAAGGCAAGAACATACGGAATAAAATTGAATCCTGACAAACTGCAACTACAAATGTCCAATGTTAAGTTTATGGGATTTACCATTAGTTGTGAGGGCTTTCGACCTGATCCAAACCAAATAAAGGTTGTTACCAATATGGATATAGGCCAATGAATAAGAAAGCTTTGTTAATCTTCTTTGGTATGGCAAAATATTTGTCAAAGTTCATTCCCACCTTCTATAATTATTGTACTCTTCATTTGAGGGATTTATCTAGGAATGATGATTTCATTTGGGTACCAGAGCACGATTAATAATTTGCTAACTTACAAAAAATTGATAACTACTACACCTGTGTTGCACTTCTATTGTAATAATAATAATAAACCATTACAAATACAAACTGGTAGCTCTAGAGGTTGTATTGGCTATGTATTGTTGCAGGATGGACATCCTTTAGTCTTACCATCCAGGGCACTGATAGAATAATAAAAAATATATTTACATATAGAAAAGGAACTTTTGGCAGTGGTTGGTTATATCTTTGGAAAAATTTAATAATTATACTTATGGGAATCTAGTCAAGACTGCTTAAATATAATATAACCATATCATAACTTCCTGGTAAAGAAATATATATTGCTGATACATTGCCTAGGGCTTTCCTTACATAAGAACCTGCAGATGTGTTTTATACAAGGTTAACTGTTCATAGTCATGAGTTAATCAGTCAAATAAATATTTATGAGGAAAAATAGTAGATTTAGTAGTATTAAAACAATTTGTTAAGGAAGGATAGCCTGTCAAAATAAGTGTGCCAAATAGATTGTCCAGATATTGGAGCATAAGACTATGTGAGTGTTTCATATAATCTGATATTTTATGAAAATAGGCTAATTGTTCCAAGAAGTCTAATATCTGATTTGCTTAAATTGTTACATGAATGTCATGGTATTAACAAAACTAAACAAAGAGCTAGACAGTGCTTGTTTTGGATTAACATGACTGTGGCTATCGAGAGGTTCATACAATCCTGTGGTTTGTGTAGCTCACTTTCTAAAAACAATGTAAAGGAGCCTCTACAGCCTTATTCCTTACCAAATCATCCATAGGAGCGTGTTGGGTGCGATATTTGTGAGTTCAGAAATCAAAATTATCTTGTCTGTTATAACTTATTTTCTAATTGGATGAACTGTGTACTATTACTACTAAGGGCATTGAGACAGTTATTTCTAAGTTTAAATCTATTTTTTACAGATTAAATGTCCAGGATGTTTTGTTGAGTGATATTGTCCTCTTTAATAGTCATAGATATGGCCAATCCAATGGTTTATATGATAAAGGTGTTAGTGTAGCAAAACATATATTACAAAGAGCAGTCCTGGGGGCTCATGACATTTACTATTCTCTCCTAAAATATAGGAACACTCTGCTCAAACATCTTGGCTACTTACCAGCCCAGTTATTAATGTTTATATTTTTGAAGTCCAAATTAGCATGTATGTTGTTACACTTACATCCACAATTAGATGACTATCCTACAGTCACCAGAAAACATGAAGAGCAAAGAAGTAGGCAAGATAGCTGTTATAACAGAGGTGCTAAGTAGCCGACATCTTTCAAGCTGGGGGATTTAATTTACTATAAGGATAAATTAAGTGATTCTAGGGACCATTGGAACAAGGGAGTACTTGTCAGGAATCTTTATTACAGGTTTTATTTAATACGTAGTCAGTCTGGAAATATAAATTGTAAACATAATAGAAAATTCCTTAGACTCTGTTACCTGGGAGTGTTTCTAAATGAACCTAGTCAGCTCGGAGGGGGCAATAATGACACAAAACATAGGCCTAGTGATAATTCTGTCTGTAGGAATGGTTTTACATATCCCAGTACATTAGGGCCACATTTAGAGGGTGTAGCAGAGGAGGTCTGTGTTAAAATCTGGAATACTTTCCTCTATAACCACTACTACAATAATGGTAACTATAAGTGGCCAGCAAGTAAGGCCACCAAAATATTTTGAGGATTTTGTCTGATTTTGTGAGTCACTGAAGAGAGATGTGAAATATGTTTTTGTACAAGTGTTCATATGTGTGTTATGTCTAAGCTTATGCAAAGAGTTGTAGGATAATTATGTATGGTTGTTTTGGCAATATGTCATATGGTCATGATGGTCATATGATACATCACTGACACATATATAGATGGTTTATGCTCAGCAGTGGATTCATTATTATTATTATGATAAATGTTTTGTAACTACAGTAGCCCCATGGCTTCTTTGGTTCTGACTGACAGCTCACAGCTGACTTCTGACAGTCAACATTTAGGTATAAACCTAAATTTTGACCATCAGGAGTGACAGCTGCTAAACACATATTCTTGCAGATCATATGGTTTGGCGTAGGGGTACATAATTTGGTCTGGTGACTTTTAAAAGCTTTTAGATGTCAGCTGTGAGCTGTCAGTCAGCACCAAAGAAGCTATGGGGCTACTGTAGCAATGTTCTGTACTAGGTGTAATACCAATCATCAATAAAATAAAGTGGAACCTGACTAAATTCGAACTTCCGTAATTCGAATTTTGTTTTGGTTAATTCAAACTTTTTGTAAGTTGTAATGTACTGTGCAATATTGTTTTCCTACTTCTAGTTGTGGCGCCGTGTTGTTCTATTTTTGGAAACAGGGGAAGCAGCGTTTTTATCCATTGACAATTGCACTGCTCATAACAGTTTTCCCCTTTTGGAAAATGTATAGAGATTATTTTTACCCTCCAAATATGACAGGTTATTCAACCTATGGGCACCCAGGAATAATTAAGAACCTAAAACATTTCTACACATCATTGTTGTTTGAAAAAATTCTTGCTGGATATTTGTCTACTCTGAAGATTTTGCTTGACTTTCTTCAAGACTCAAGAATGTTTAAGCAAGCGTGGGACCAAGTGAAAGTTGAGACCATTAAGAACTGTTTTAAAAAAGCTGGCTTTATCAAGAAAGAAAATGATGGAGAAACTGTGACTGAAGCTGCGCCAGCTATTGACAACTGGGAGGAAGTTACTTCTGATCCTGCTATATCCTATGTGGATTTCGTCGGCGTGGATGAAGATGTGGCAGTGTGTGGTGAAGTTACTGATGCGGACATCGTTACTGAAGTTCTCAACAATAACATCCAGGCTGAGGATGGAGCATCTGATGATGAAGAGGACAATTATTCAGTAGTTCAGGAAAGGCCTCCTTGTGTGCGGCAGAAGCCATGGACCATATCCAAGAGCCCAGGTATTTTTTTAAAAGTCGCAACAATGTAGGCGATTCAATTTTCCAGCCAATAAATCAATTAGAATAATACACTATGACTGAGAGACTTAAATCAGGATAACAGATTAAAATCTCTGACTTTTTTTAAAGAAATTTTTAACAGATTATGTCCAAATATGTTAACAAAAGTTTTTGAGCTTGGTTGCAAGCTCAACTGTTTTTCTTGTCAATTCCTTTTAAGAAACTTATTTAATCAGAATTTTTCCTGGTTCCTTCAAGTTTTAATTATCCAGGTTTCACTGTAGTAAAGTCTATCAATATTTCTAACTGTTCTAATGCTAAAACCTAACAGCCTGATAACAAATGGGAGCATTGTACATCTGATGAAATAAAAGCTTATTTTGCCCTTTACATTCTTATGGGCCAAGTGAGAAAGGGACAAATAAAATTATATTGAAACTAAAATGTTCAAAGAAACTATATCATTGGAACAATTCCTTTTCATTAGACGATTCATTCACTTTTCAGATGAATATTTTGACCCAAATGACAAAATAAGGAAGATTAGGCATGTATTGAATTATATAGAGACTAAGTTTATAAAACTTTATGAAATGGATTGAGATGTTGCTGTTGATGAAAGCCTTGTCAAATTTCGTGGGTATTTGAGTGTTTTCCAATTCGACCCATCTAAAACGGCTTGTTTTGGAATCAAGGTGAAAGCAAAACGGGAAATTGCTACTCGTTCAAAATATACACTGACAAAGATAAAGATCAAAATCCTAATCTTCCATTTAGTGAAGCACTTGTTCTTGGCTTGGCTCACCCAAACTTGATTCAAGGTCATGTCATGCACCTTGATAATTAGTATTCCTCGCCAAAACATTTTCGTACACTGTTGGAGAATGGCACTCATGTATTGGGGACTGTTCGGATGAAAAGAAAAATATGCCCCAGGAGTTCAAGGCCACCAAGCTGTGTAAAGGAGAATCAGTTTTTCTAAGTACAAATAATATTTTGACACTAAAGTGGAAAGACGGAAGAAAAAATATATTACAACCTCAATGAGTTAACTCAGGGGTTTCAAAACTTTTTAAGACCACACTGCCCTTCTTTCACATGAGATTTTCCTTGCCTGTACCCAAGAAAATAAAATTGTAATTTAAATTAATAGCTTGTATTCTTTTAAATGTAAAAATTCAGAATTAGAATACTTAAGAAGAAATTAGAATATACATGTTTTCTTGAATGATTTATTCCATTTTTACTTTCTTTAGACGCGTCAGAGAAATTATTGTGATCATAAAAAAAATCGAACTCGAGATTTTGATAAATGTCGACATTTCATGAACTCATAAAACCAAAAAATTTGATTTTTGCAATGCCATGTGTCTGTCCATCTGTACCTCAGGCTAGATCCGAGACTATTAAACTGATTGAGCTAAAACTTCGTTATCTTGGGTTCTTATAAGCTCCCCTCAAGGGGTTTTTGGAATTAGACCTTTAACCCTAAAATTAAGGATATTTTACCCTAGGTCAAAAAGAGGAAAAATTGATTTTCTCTAAATTAGCTCTTAACGATTTTGATTAAATTTTATATATAGATATTGTTTACCATTATAAACCAGATAACAATTCTCATTTTCTTGTAAAAACGATTTTGAGGGTACTTTACACAAGGGAAATTTTCCCACTTTCATCATTTTTTCGCAAATATTTGAGATACAAATAGCTTATCAATGTAAAGTTGTATTATTAATAATACAAAATTTTTATTTGAAATTTATTTTTATAAACCAAAAGTTTCCGAGCTATAAGCAAATATATATATACTTTTTAATTCAGGTCTGAAAATGAATTTTATTATTATGCTCTTTGGTGGACAATGTTGTTTCTCTTTTCTCAATTTGTCTGTAAGTGTTCCTAGTTCCATAGAGTAAGTATATAAGTATAAGTAATTAACAGTGTATTTTATTTAATATGATCTTTGGTGTAGTGTTTCTACAACAACGTATAAACCCATTATTTTGTTTCACAAATCCTACAAGTTTTTAGTAAATGAATATTTTAGGATAAAAGGGAGAAAAAGTCATTGTGGTGCATCGTACAATTTATTTGAAATATGTACGAGTATTCGTGTTGAAAATTTGCATTTTGCATTTCAGTATACATTTTAAGTTTTAGTTTTTCCTTATGTCTGAGACAGTCGCGACGCACAGGTTTGGAACCCCTGGATTGCATATAAATACTATTTTATAATAATTTTTACACATTCTTTTAGATGTTCTTGAAAATTCACAAAACTATTAACATGAAATCTTAAAAAATTGATGTTTGGTTAAATTTTTACCATAAATACACAACACAAGTCAATGCTCAATTTTTAAAGCCACTAACTTGAGGGAAACATTAAGTCTGCTTTTTTTTTTTAGAGCTATGATAATACTTTGATAAAATGTTGCATTGAATCCACTTTTTCTCATGTCAAAATCTTCATTTTACCTCCAAATCCCAAATCTTGCGTTGACAACACGAATAAGAGGCTTACTTTCCCACATTGGTAATATTTTTATTCCCCTTATTTTGGTGTTGTCCATTTTAAGTGATAAATTAATGGTGTGGTAGTTAAGGTTTTCCATATAATCACTTTGGACTTCTAGTAGGCTCAATGACACCTCTAAAACTAACTACTATTAAAAAAATCTCAAATTTGAAATTTAAAATTCAATCATCAAATCTCGAATATTATAGAGTTAGAGTATTTGAAGGAACAATCTCTAATTTAAATTTAAATCTAAATTTTAAGCTACTCAATCAAATTTTATAACATTATTCCATACATTTACATGTTGTCTATATGATTAAATTGGCAATACAAGAGGTCTACAACAGCTGATGGTAAATATCACAAACAAAGTGGCAGGAAAGAATGAAAGCCATGAGGTTTGCTGATGACTTGATATGGGGGGAGAAGGAAGAGGAAGTACAGAAATGAACTGAGTATGTGAAAGAGTGTGGAATGAGATTTAGCATGGCAAAGTGTTAAGTGATGGTAATGGCAAGGAAGAGGGTAAGGCATAATAAGGCTATAAAGTTGGATGGAGTAGAGCTGAAAAGAATACAGAGTGTAAAATATCTTGGAAGCGTGACTGAGGTGAAAGGTGGTAGTAGATCTCCTATGGAGAAAAGAAGTGTCCTTGGGAGTATAAGGGAGTAAGGAAGTGTTGTCACATTTGCAAAATAAACATGGGCAGTGAATGTAAGAGATGCTAGGGAAGTGGAGGACATGGGAATGAAGCTACCTGGGAAAGAGAGGGAGAACAGGGAATACATTAGAAAGTAGAGGAAACAAAATTGAGATGGTATGGGCAGATAACAGCAAGTGTGTAAGTGAGAGGAGAAGAATGGAGGCAAATAGAGGATATGAAGGCATTTTACTAAACTGACCTAGCCACAGGCTAGATGCAGTTGATGATTATTTAACATGCACACAATAGCAAAAGTGAGCAGAAATGATCTGTGATGGTGACGCTGTTTTCATGTAGGATATTAATAATGCACATCCCATTAAAATAAAATTTCTTTCAAACTTACTAAATTTATTAAATGTTCACTTGTTCTTACACAAAGCTTCTAGCACTACATTTTATATCAACAACAGAAACAAATGATGTATTATGTACATATCACAACCTATTAATGTTTCATTAACGCCACACATAATTAAAGTTTTGTAAAAAAATATTTCTCCTTTAGCGATTTTTAATTTTCGGTGTATTTATGAGCAAGTTGTATACAATTACATTTAAAGCTTAAAAGGTGAACTAAATGAAACATTCACAAACAAATTATATCACATTTTTCATCTGATAAGACAACCCAATAATGATTAAAGTGTCTATACAAAAGCTAGCTTAATATATTTAATCAAATATCTTATATACATCTATACACACATAAATAGCCAGAAATAACCAATTAACATGAATGATAAAATTCCATACAAAAATAACATTATTTTGAAAATTATATTTTTTTACTAAATCTGTCAACATGCTCAATCAAACAGATATATATCACAAAAAATGTGAACACAATAAAAATTTATTTGTTTTTTTATTGCTGCAGGTACAAAAAAGTGTTAAGAATGTTTTTTAATAATAAAAGTACTATTTTTCCTGAAAATTTAGATTGAAATTTCATTTTTAATATAGAGTAGAAGCCTGATATAGTGCAGTGTAGAGTATGTCACCCAGAGGTAAAAAAATTCATTATTACTGTATTGGTGAGATTCTTACTTGTGGAGTGTCAGTAAATAGCGTTATCATTTAACATTAGGCTCACATCTCTGTCCGCCAGGCAAGCACCGCTGTTCTTGACCCGCACTAAGCCGCCAAACAACACTAGGTTGAATGATCAAAGACAATAAAACTAGTGTATTGCATGATCCATAAAAGTAAAGTGTATGTCTGGTAAGTTTTTATTTCTATGTTTGATGACTTAAATTTATATATAGTAGTGCATTTTGTTGTCTCAACCCCCTCCCCCTTCTCCATCCTCTCGCCCTGTTTGTCATCCTACAGGTCACCTTCCAATATGAAACAAGTTGATTTGTGCTTTATGGGGAAATATATGTATTTTTAGCACCATGTCTTACTACCTGTTCAGGTTATATTCATATGTACTAATTACGCTAATAAGTTAGGAATGAGAAAGGTTAAATTCAAAGAAAGTACCCACATTTGCACAGACAACTTTTTTTTTAAACCCACTCACAGCACATCCGACCAAATTAGAACTCCAATCTACCTGTCATCGGCAATATAGTCTAACACAAGAGTGACGCCTCATACCATGCTACCAATAAAGCAGGTTATGAAACTCAAATGATTCAAGTTAAATATCCCAAATCTACAAAGTATTTAAAATAGTTATTGGCAAAGTTCCTTAAATTTTACATTTTTCCAAATATAAAACATTACATATTTTTCCTTGGTGCAGGACAGCTCTATTTATGACTAATAATAGATAAAAACAATGTAAGAACAGTGTAATATGTAATTGATAACTGCATAGTGACGTTCAAGGTTGGACTCTAAAATACCTAACTTCCTTATATAAATAAAATCTTTTATATTTCTGTAGCACATACAATGAATGTAAGAGTGTATTGTAAATTTTAATAAAGACAAAACAAGCATTTAATAAAATGTAAATAATATAATATGTCATTTAATCATTCTTCATTGTGTGTCATATATTCCTGCCTATGAATATCCAGGTATACATTTTGGTTGGAAGAACAGTAGAGAAAATTCTAACACATTTCTTTGAGGCCAATAGTGATAACATTTAACTTTATTATTTGTGTTATTTTACAGGTATTGATTATATATATCAAAAGTCAGAGCTGCGGATAATATGACTTGATGTATGAATATATTAGAATTGTTTTAGTAACTTTATTAACTAAATTTTACTGTTCTGCCTACCAAAATTATACTATAAGTATAAATATAATGGTAACAATGTAAGATAGGAAAAATAAATAAATGAATATGTCAATTTAATACCAATTTATAATTTAAATAATTCAATACTTCTCACAGCGAAAGGAAAATAGTTTGTTGAACTAGTTTAGTGAGAAAGAACAAAAATATTTTAATACCAAGGTTAAACCAATGTTGTATGAAACCTAAAAAAAAAAATTTTTAAAAATAAATAAATATATATATATATATATAAAAAAGCTCACTAAATGGTAGGAAGATGTCCATTAGCCTTTAAACGAAAGTAGAAAAATCTTCACTTAATCAAACATAAATATACAATTAAATACTAAGGCTCGGTGGTGAAGAATCATACTCAGATCCTCAATGATTCTTCTTGATTTAATTTTTGTGGCATTCATCATCCTTTTATGACTTTTGACATAGCAATTTAAAATAATTTTTCACAAAATGAATCATTCAAGCCCATTTTTTTTAGGCGTTTCAACTGGAAGACCTCTATCTTTTTTAATTGTTCTAAAAGGTTTGAGATGAGACACATTTTAGAATCCAGTCAGAGTTAATAAAAGTTTTCCAAAATAAACAGAAGAGGTAACATACTAATATAGTATTGTCTTGAGGATTTACTGTGTTTTAATAGTTGGTAATTATTTAATAAACTTGCCAATTCCTGTTCCATTAAAAAAAATCTTGGATATTAATTAGTTATCTCACCCCCTTCTTTAGTTGCTTTTATTATTCATAGATGGTATAAGGATTTAGTACTCAATAATGCAGCTTCTCAAGTGTTTTATTTAACTAGTAGAAAGTGCTAGTGTGTTTGGAAATATTAAATTTGCTGTCAAGAAAACCCGCCAACTTGGTAAAAAAAAATAAAGCATGGTGTACATTGAAGGTTTGTGGTGTATTCTTAAAATCAAGGTGAGTTTGATTTAAATGTTAATAATATCATTATTGTATGGTCTCGAGAGGTTTTACTTGCTCTAATATTAATTATTTATTCAATAGCTTGACTTTATGATGAATTATTGATGTCTTGATAAAGTTACCAGATTCTATTAACCACTTTTGTGGTCCAGGTTTGTGTTCATGATCGATTAATTTATTACCCTCATAAAATAAACCGGGGTACTAAAAATAACATTACACCTTATTCCTTTGTACATTTCAAATTACAATTAGAGTCAAGAAGTTTGTGAGATGTGTGAGGTAATAATAATGGAGAAAAGATTGAAGTGTGAATAAATGAAGAAATTCAAGAACTTATATAAACTCAATTGGCAAATGTATATTTATTTAATAATAGCTATAAGCCTACTCAACCCTACAGTGCCAGTTGGCTGACCTGTCAGTTGAGAGGAAACATGCTTAAGTGCCAGTGACCAATCTATGCTGAATGTGTAGTCAATTTTATATCTTCAACCTTAAGGTGAGTGGGCCTACAAATATTTAACAAAATACATATGATTTAAATGGCCTGGCATCACTTGTGTGGCCTCCTTCTTAACCAGTATGTTGGAATTTGACTTAATACAGAAATCATGAGTGCATGGGGGGGTATTTTTCATGCTCTCTAAATGGAAATATGGGTGCATTTCTTTAAAATTATCCTCCTCAACCCTACTACTTTAGTTTAAGATTTTACTTAAACTTGTGCTAAAACACAAAAAAACTACAACTTTAATAAAAATGGGTGTCATTTCAGTTTTTCAGGTACATGTTAAGTAGATTCTAGGGCTGGGCTGATGCCGGTCTAGCCATCAGCTGGTTAAGCCAATGCTCAACATTTGGCCGATTCTTAGAACCGATCTTTTGATAACATAGCACACAGTAGATACTGGGAACTCATCAATGTTATGCTCTTGACAAATTTTTAAATGCGGTAGGGTCAATAATGAAGTTGATTATATCTAACTAATTATACAATTTTCATTTAAACTTGTATAAGCAATCCTACTATATTGAACAAAATAAAATGACACGTGTTAACACTTGTTTTTAATATACCTAGAGCATATTATCTTTAAAAGATTTAAAATAAAATTAACCAGATAAACGACATCAATGATTGGCCCAATCGGCAATATTTAAAATAAAATTAACCAAATGATGGGCATCGATGATCGGCCTAGCCGGCAAATTGGCTTATCGGCCCAGCCCTAGTACACTCTATAATTAAATTTACAATTGATATAAATTATTCTCTAATAGAGTTATGTCCCCACCATGAAAGGATTTGGAGCAGGTTTCTTCCTCTTGTCTAATAGAGCGACTAGTCATGCCATGCCGAATACAGTACCCCACAACACGAGCATTTTTCAAACACCCTTCTTGTTTACACGTACGCTTGGCTTTGGTTCCTCCATGTCTTATACAGTATCCACCTCCCTGAGAATATTTAACACAACCTGATTCTTTACAGGTACTTTTAGCCTTTGTCCCACCATGCCTCATACAGTAGCCTCCTCTAATGGCATATTTCGGACAAAGCTTTTCTTTACATTTGGCCTTGGTACCCCCATGATTAACACAATAGCCTCCGCCCTGAGCATTTTTGGGGCAGTCCTCTTTTTTGCAAGTGCGCTTAGCTTTGGTCCCTCCATGCTTCACACAATGCCCCCCTCCTTGAGCATTTTTGGAACAACCCTCATTCTTACATGTATTTGTAGTCTTGGTTACACTGTGCTTTGCGCAGAAACTTCCTTTTATGATATAATTAGAGCAACCTCCTTCTTTACATGTTGCTTTAATCCTCCGACGACAAGCAAATGTGTCTGTTTTAGCCTGTAAGAAAGATAAATGCAATTAAGTGACTTAAAAATATATCATTAAAAAATATTTTAATCTCTTTTAGAAATCTTATAGCACGACAACATTTGTAGACTAGTAAAATTACATATGGGCAGGAATTTGAACATAGAGCCTTTAGATTGATGTGAAAATTAAATTACAAACTGATAAAAAGATAACTATTTGGTGGATATGTTTTTAAAACAAATAAACTATATGTAATGAAATTAGATTAAATTCAAATGCATCAATTTTGTTAATGATGAAATTAAAATATATTAGCTTTGTATATAAAAAGTCCCTAAAGGCCACTTTGTGACAAAACCAGCACGACAAAGACGGAAGTGATGGTAATAAGTGGATAAGGCCTAGAAAAACAGCTGGACGGAGAGAAGAGATGAGAAATTCCACAATCATCATCATGATATACATGCATACATAATAACATTGTTTCCTTACAGGGTGCGCAAGAAACTGTGCATATAGCTCAAAAAACAGCAACTCAGTACTTAATTCATTATCACTAACTTTCTCCACAAACATTGAGGTGAAGAGTGGAAGTAGAGAGGATATGTTAAGAGACCTGCTATGGTCATTGGATGGAAGAGAGACTAGTAAAGTGAAGGCCATGGGAATGAAGTGGCCCGGGCAAGAGTTAGGGTACTTGGAATACATTAGATTGTATGGAAATGTAATGAGAATTGAAAAGGAAAGAATTTCAAGGAGAATGGTCTAGTTAAAGCTTGGAGGAAAAAGACAGCACAGGAGACAAAGAAAGTGATGGAAGGGCCAAGTAAGAGCAAGTGTGAGAGGAGAAGACTAAAAGCCTATAAGTAAGGATCAAGGGAGTATTACAAGATTTGTAAAACGTAAATTATGTGATCAGGAAAAACTCATAGTCGTAAATAGCGATAGTATTTCCCCTAGTGTGGTTGATAATGATAGACCTTGCAGTAATGGCGAGTCTACGAAAAAACAAAAATTATATGAAAATCAACAGTTAAACCAAGGCCTCCTGGAATTACACTCCATTGCCTCTTTCTCTCAAGATGTAAAATTAAATGTTAGTACCGGTAAGCCTACTGGTATCACTGTTCAATTAATAACAATATGTAATGCACACAAGGAAATGGGAAGGTTGACATTTTTGGGAGACAACTAAATTTTAAATAAGGTAGGTACTATAAAAATTGCTTTGATTAAAAATTTATTTAAATTTGAATTTACCAAACTATGTAGTAGGTAATAATCCCTATTCCCTTCAAACTCTATCAAATATTCAATGTTTTATTTTGAGTGCAATGGTTTCCGGGGGATTTTTTTTTTAGTGTAAATGTTATGTTCTGGGGAAATATTGGAGCTCTGAACATATTCTGCACCCCTGAAATGAGCATGTTACTAAGCTGACGTGGCCATAGGCTGGAAACAGTTTATGATAACTGGTCATTAAACCCCATATTTTTTTGTAAATAAGAATTAATGATGGTGATAAATGAACAAACACCATATAATCAATAAGAAGTAATGAAATGTAGCATTTTTCAAGTGAATATTTGCTGTGAATATTTGCTGAGTTGAAAATGCACATTTTATAATGTCTATAACATCACACCCATGACTCAGCACCATACAAACTGGTTGACAAGATGTAAAAGATTATTTGGAAAGCTATGGGTCGAGTGCCCAACACAACTTAGACCAACTGGTCAACAAGTTCATGAATAGGAGGACAAAGTGATCAACAGTAAGCTGGTCGACAAAAAAGAACCAAATGGCATACAACCGTCGAGGTGGATCCAGTTTAGAGTGGGTCAAGTAATCAACCAGTTAAGTAATACAATGTGAACAAAGTGTTAGAAAACAAAGTTGAGAAAGGAAAGAATAAATTAAATTTATACTAGTTGAATGTTCATAGAAATGTGTCTAAATGTGTAGTTTAAAAAGAACATCTGGATGCAGGAATCAAACCCAAAACCTTCGGTTTGGCGAAAACTTTGTTTGCAATGTATTACCTTGTCAGTTACTTGGTCCACTCTTAACTGCATTCATTTTGATGTAAGTCTACCAATTGGCTGTATGTCACAGGGTCCTACTTGTTTGGACCACTTTGTCCACGTGGCTTCTGCATATCGATCCTTTGTTTGTCTACCACTTTGTCCACCCATGTTGATCACTTGTTTGTGGCAATTAAAATAATAAATGTTAAATTTTCCATTTAGAGCTTGAGTTTTTTTATAAATGTGATGTATACCATTTACCATTACCAAATGAGTAATACCTCGTTACCAAAATGTAACCCCAACCCAAACACAATTTAAAACTAGTCATACCTCCATATCTAGTTTAACTTCTTTATCAAAGCCATATTCCAGGACCACCTCTGGTTCGATCATAACATCAAGTGTCGTTTCCTCCATATTGTTAATGGTGAAAATGACAGGTGAAGTAAAGGATTACAGAAGATACGCAGAGGCCTAAAACACTGACAAAGTAATAGGCCTAATGTAGTCAACATACAATTACACATTCAGTAAAATTACATTTACAGATGCATTCAGGAAATGCTATCAAAGGTAGATAGCTTAGCTTACAGAGTTTCAGAGGAGATTTAGCCTAGTTAGTTGCAGTCATTTATGCTTTCCATTTTAACACACATAGCTCAGTTACCTATTTTATTCATACTGGGATAGCGATCAACTTTATATTATAGTATGTGTGATCAACATTCAGCAAACATAAAGCTAACATATTGTAGAAACTTGTTTGGAAATACATGGACCATTAATTTGTACGATCAAATAAATTGGTAAGTTACTAATCATTCAAGAAAGTGAATAAATGACAAAGGTTTACAAATTGCACAGAGTGTCTTATTCTGTTATATTATTAGGAATCTGTAGGGAAGACTAACCATAAGAAAAAGACTGAACGAAAGACAAAAACGAAGAATGCTCGCAACAGCCACCCCTCAAAATGATGCATGAGAAGGTGGTAATGACAACTACTGAAGAGGTCAAAACAAAACCTTAAAAGAAAATCCAGAGATTGAAATTCTGGAAGAAGGGGAAAATAATGTCAGTAGGTAAAGTGGACACTGTAAGTGGAAGTAAAGAAGAAAGGACAGTGTTAGTTACTCCGGTCAAACCAGCCACCAAAAGAGCAGAGTCAATAGCTGAGGGAAAAGGGTGAAACAGAGATTTTTAGGAAGTACTACAGCTATCAAGTTTGAAGAAACAGCAAAATCTGCACCTGGCTTTGAGACCTCGTGAGGACAAAGCACAAAAGGGACGACATAATGTTTCCAAACCCTGAGGGACTTGACCAAATACTCCTAAAGTCTGTGAACTTGCCAACAGATCCAGCGAACTTGCACATCAAAGTGTGCAAAGTGTTCAATCATAGGAACAAGACTTTTAATGAACAACAGCTCTATGGCCAGTTCATCAGAGCACACGACCGAATGACATTTGACCCTAAAGAGTGGCCAAAAAACCACATACATACATAAATTTTAAGTTTTGACATTTTTTTGTTATGACAATGCATGTTGTGTCGCATGTTATTGGAAAGGGGGTAAAAAATTGAGTAAAATGACACCACTCCCACCTCTCTAGCTTAATTCGGTGAGCTGCTATTACAATTACAAAATAAACCAGTGGTGCGTTTTTGGCCATTTTTTGAAAACTTTACATAGTCATATTTTGAAAACAGTTTGAAATATTTAAATAAAAAGTGGTATTTTTCTTAAGTCTCCATAAACACGAACTATATAGGTAATTTTATCAAAATTTGAGATGGTCAGGTAAAGTTTTGTAAAAAAAAAGTGTGTTTATTTGACATGCAATGACCCTTATACATACATACCATCTATAATGTAGGTCAGCTGAATAGGATAAGGGCGTATAGTCAATAAACACTGCTGATGCTAATGCTAAGTTGCCTATTTGGTATAGTGTAAGGACGGATGAAAGAGGGAGGTATAGGAAGAAGTAATCAATGCCAGACGAATCGAGGTGGTAAATGAGGCAAACAACCCCCCTGAAATCTGCAGGGAGAACATAGACATCCCGCATCATATAACCTCGCAGCCACTAACATGATAAAAGGATGGCAAGTGATCAAATATTCAACTAGCAGTGAGTGACCACAACTTTATCCATTTCTAGATCACCAATGAAGGATGAGCTGATATGGAAAATGCAGGAGAAAACAATGTAGATGCAACATTACCAAAGAGGACTGGGGTAGACTAAGGGAGAGTTTGGTATTGCCGACTCTGGTGTCACCAAGGGACAACATGAACTGGTAGGCGAAATAACTAATGCGGTCTTTACAGAATTCTATGAGGGTGGCAATACCTCTCCAGAAATAAGAAAGTAAAGTCACCAATAACACATGTAATAACCAAATGCAGAGACTCTGTGGGGAAGCCAGAAGATCCAGAGCAGATTCTCCTTGGAATCTACAGAAGAAAGAAAAATGGGTTTGAAATTAGTCAAGTAGCAGCTGGGAAAAATACGTCAGAGAACAACCACTGGGGAATACCCTTTAAGATTGTAATGGGGAAACTATGGCCCCCAGCTTCAATTATGACAGTGCAGCGACCAGACTAAACTATGACGACTTGCTGGGAAGAATTGACAAATCTGCTCCTGGAGACATTTCTCTCTGATGACACCCAAGACAATGAAGACACTCATCATGAAGAAACAAGAAGACAAATGACTGACTTAGGCCTATACAATGACAAAATTGACATGGATCTAGTAACCCAGGATAGAGTCAAGGGGTTCATAGCTCAGGGCATAAAATTTCAAGTCTGAGGACCCTAGCCAGACTAAAATCTTTGGTCGTAACTATTTTATATTTGTGATTATGAAAAATATTAACCTTTTTTTAAAAGTATGTACTTTAGCCCTATCTGTTTTTGCATAGCCCTGCCTTTCTGCACTGAAGTACCACTTATCAATCACAGCTGTTGGGTCAAACTCCGACACAGAGGGTCCATTTAAGGAAACTATGAGAAAATCATCCAGTGTCTCAGACTTGATAGAGTTCCTGTAGCTGCCTTGAGTCTGTTATGGCAGCTGAAGACCCTCTCATATGAAGCTGTGCTCACTGATAGAACAGCACAAAATGTGAGAATCTGGAGCAAATTGGGGGATCCTGCAAAGCACTTTACGCTATAAAAGTCAATGAGGAAACCAAAGTTTTACTTCTGCTCACTCTAATAACAAAAGATCCAATTTTTAATTAAACAAGCTTGGGTTTAAATATGAAGTGCTTTTTTATTTTTTTCTATCTCAAATTGAAGAATTTTTTTCTTTGAGAGGCAAATCCAAGGTGTCCGAGGAATTAAGGAGGGAGTAGAGTGTGACTCAGCCATTTTTTTTAATAGAGGGGAAATGCCATCTTCCGGAAATGGAGATTGAAAGTGTGCGCTTTCCACGGCACTTAACACATGAGAATCTGAGCCGATATAGTTTGGGTGTGTTTTAAACACATTTTTAAAAACAAAATTTTGGTCACCAGACTCAAATGTTTTGCCGCCAATGGCGACCAGAAATGTTGAGCCTTGTCATAGCTTCAATGAAGAAAATCAAAGCACCTGGACCAGATGGTATAAAGATTGAGGTGTTGCAGCAAACTGATGATCGGATCGCTCTGTACGTCATCCGGCTAATGAATGAGTGCCTGCCTGGTATATGGCAGCACCTAATAGTTGTAAACTGAGTGAGGTAGTCATTCTTACCAAGGGAGGGGCCAAAAAAAACCCGCTACCTAAGTCATGGACTAATATCTTTGCTAAAAACCTTTAGGAAACTACAAGAGAAGATATTTTGTGCAAAACTACAGAAACACTGTGAGCGGTATGAATGCACCAGAAACAATGTGGCTTTAGGTGGGAAAGGTCTTAGGAAGACATGAAAGCAATAGCTATGAACTTAATAGATAACTTGGCATCCAAGTACACAGCCAAAATATTCGTGGACATCAAAAGGGCATTTAAAAACCTGTGGTGGCCCGTTCTTTTCAAGAGACTCGGAAGAATAGGATGTCCTGGGAAGCTGTGCTACAGCTTCTTGGACTATTGCAATGACAGATTCACTACATTGAGATGTCCAAGAGTATCCCTGAGTAATAAACTGACCAAGGGTCAGTAAGCAGGCCGGTTTTCTGGGATGTAAGACTCAAACTTGGGTTACAAAAAATAGGGTTGCTCCCAGGGACCGTGTGACTAGAGGCCTTTGAGGATGACTTGTTCATAGTAGTTAAAGGACATTCAAAACGCCAGCTAGAGATCAAGGCAAACCAGGTAATTACTAGAAGGTTTAGATACTTGGTGTAAGAGCACCAGCGAAGACCACACATATGCTGTTCCCTAGAACCATCAGATACCTGGGTGTGATGTAGTGATGGGCATAATCGAGTGATTTTTAAGAATCGAATGAATCGAAAAAGTCATTCAAATGATTTTGAGAAGTAGTAAAGAGTCGGTAATAATCGGATGTTTACTACTTCGAAAAGTAGTTACTAGTCGGTGGTTTTGCTTTGTGCTACTATTCTCTTCAACATGCTGTCGGCTCTCAAGACAAGCATTCATTTGCATTTACAATTCAACACTTTTCTATTATTGTGTTTAGTTCCTTGTGTCGGTGTCAAAGACCAAAGTACAGGCACAACAAAAAACTAAACAGTGAATGCATTAGTCTCATATGTACCTCGCCATTAATAGAAATACTTTTGCTTAGGAATCATAGTAAACAAAAAAAGAACATACGTTTCCATTCATATTTAAGAATCGAGATAATTGACCCACTAATATTTCCTAAACATAAACAATTATAAGCTTAAAATCCTATTTATATATCGGTTAAGTGATGACATATTTTCTATTTAAATTCCAGGCGTCATATAATCAATTGATTCAGATAATCAAATCGAAAATATGTCATCACTTACCCGATATATAAATAGGATTGTAAGCTAATGATTTTTTATGTTTAGGAAATATTAAAGGCTTAACTATTTCGATTCTTAAACACGAATGGAAACATATGTAAATCAAACAACAATTTACTACCCGAAAATGGCAAATTAAGTTTGCTGTATAGTGATGTTTTTTCGAAAGGTTATAAGAATGTAAAATTATTTTAATGAATACTATGATAAGATTATATGAATATTACGGCAGGAGAATGTTTTATCGCATATATAAAAAATATATATATCTATTTAATAAATTTGAGTCAACTTTAAAAATGAATTATCTCACAGCCCGTTCAGGCTATTAGCCTTTAGTTACACAATAGGGGACTTAAAAAAAAGCGCAACAGAAAAATAAACAATCTACAATCTACGTAGTATCAATAGTTACAATGTAGCAATATAATCGAATCTTTAGTAACTTTCATTCGTATTATTTTTGGCTGCTATTCGATTTTAAACTGTACAACCACTTAAACTTTGTATTTAATTAGCCTTGGAAGCATTTGAAAGCGTAAGGTCGATTATTGTGTAGCAATGGGGACAAGTTATTGAAAATGAACCTAATAGAAATTAAGACCTGTATAGAGATAGCCTAGAAATATTCATAACCATAATGTTGATTTTCTCCAGTGCTTTGGCAAGGGAGTAGTAAATGAATGAATTGGTCTGCTCGCAACGAGTCCACTACTGTTTTCATTCAAATGAAAATATCATTCGAATGATTTTGAAAGAATCGAATGAATCGATTATTCAGAATTATCGAATGAATCGATTATTCATAATAATCGAATTAATCGATTCTAGTCATCCGATTCTGCCCATCACTAGTGTGATGTTGGATGAAAAACGCAATTTTCAGCCTAGTATAGAGCAAGAGCAGGCAAAGTGAAACACGTGATGAATAAAATAATCAGCATAGGGCAAAGGAAGTTCCATCTCCCTATGCATACCCTCAAGATGTATCACGAGGCTTTACTTGTTGGCACCAATGGGCGACAAACTGAGGAACGTTATACCAGCTAGGTTGCTAAGGAGGCTTCAAAAGGGTATTATTCTGAGGCTCTCCGGCACATATTTGACAACATTCACCAACTTGTTGAGCATCACACTAGGTATAGCCCCACTGGATCTGGGGGTTAGACAAAGAGGTGTGATGTACTGGCTGAATAAATGTGATTGCTACTGAGTAGAAACACTAACCATGGTCGGAATGATGATGCCAGCAGAGATAAGAAGAAGTCTGCAAGACAAATAACAGATCAAACATCTGCAACCTACCCATGCCATTGTGTACAGGGTATGGTCCGTACAAAGCACTTCTCAATGATAGAGAACTAAATGAGACAAGGAACTGCAGCTGTGGAGAGGAGGCAACAGCTAAACGTGTTGTTTGGAAATGTGGAACCATGCAAAACCTAAGTAACCAGCATCAAGCCATGCTACACGTATCAATAACACCCTACATGATGGTGTCCTATGGAAACTCCTTGACAAAGTCGCAACTCTAATCTCGCTCAAGAAATGTGACGATTATATTGATAAAACTTGAGAAAGAGATAGAGATACAGAACTAAAGAAGAGGAGGGCAATAATATTGATGATGACAGTGATTGAGAGACTGCATACAGACGAGACAAACCATGAGAAAACAAAAAACACAAGACCTAGGAATTAAGATTGTGTCGGTGGAATGCAGAAAATCCTAATGTTTCATACTTTCTAGGTATCCCGGAGAGGTCTTTCAAGGGCAGGGATCAGAGTATGGGATTTCAGGGCCACCAATGTATCTGACGACCAGAGCAGGGTCCTAATATACCGACAGGCAAAACATAACAGCAAAGAGACATGCAGGAGAAGGGTGACTAGATCTAATAAGGAGCCCTTTGACCTAAGATTACTTGACAAAAAGTGTAATCCGAGGTCAGCATTGAAGGGCAATCAAGGTATCAACTGGCCTGAAGGGGGGGCTGTCACATAGCCACCTAGTTCAGCCAGTAGCAGCATCAAACAGGCAGTAAAAACATCCTATAGGTCAACAAGGTCAACATGTTAACATCGAAGCTGAAAATGCAGTAAATTGCATTAGATTTAAGCCTGTTTAGTGAGTTTTATTGGTCCCATTTTTGGCTCTTTTCATCGTAATGGTGCTATGTTTAAATGATTTATTCACTCTAAAATGTATAGTATTTAAAGCCCTACATAGATTCATATGACATCAAGATTTATGATTTTTTACACTTTTATTAAATACTGTAGACTGGGGTGAGATTGATACTCACAAATCACCATATTGATAGCCATAACACACTATCATTTATGTAGATAATTTTAATACCTTACAGTTGGCCACTCTGATAGATGACTAATAATTGTGTTTTGGAGGGAAACCATACACAAAATAGGTGCCTGTGATGTAAAATATTTTATATGGTAGTTAAAACGCTTGTACATCTTAAAACCGCCAAAATTTTCATTGTACATTATTATAAAAAAGTTTGTATTAATTTTTTGGTTGGATAATTTAATTATGTCATATCTAAGGATAAAAAAGATGTATTGTAGACTCCTGTAACTTAACAACTTTTAGCATAAAATATCTCAAAGTAATGTGGGGGTGAGATTGATAATATAATTTTTATGAAACATTTATACAAAACTTATTCAGAATGGTTATGTGTGTACATTTAGTAAAGAGTACATATAGTGAATACAATGTTAACATGCACTTAATATTCTCGGATAACTTATTACTTGGAATGATAAAGTAATTTGTCCTGACATTAGGCCATTTTGTCTTTCAGCCTGTTGCTCAAAAGGAACAAGGTTCAATAGAACTAACCATTGTTGGACGGATTCGATTACATTCACTGACTGGTTCGCAACACTGTTTTTGCCTCATGCTCACAGATTATAAGGCAAGAAAGTATCGCTTGGCGACAACTTAGCAAGTTATTTCACCGATAAGGTTATAAAAAAATGTGAAGCATATAATGTTGCCATTGTCTGTTTACAGCCTAATTCAACATATTTATGCCAACCTTTAGATGTTTCCTTTTTTTCACCCAATGAAGGTTGCTTGGCGTAAGGTAATATCAACATGGAAAGCAAGAAATATGAAAATATCTGGTCTTCCCAAGGCGACCTTTCTACCACTACTTAGCACTGCTCTCAAAACTATAGATGGAGGTGAGAAGTTGGTTCAAAAAAAATCTAATCAGTGGTTTTCAAGCATCTGGAATTGTCCCTTTTGACAAAAACAAAGTACTCAGAAAACTCCCCGGATATTCCCCAGATGTGATTGATGTAAATGATACATTGGTGGAATACTTGAAGACCAAACGATATGGAGAAAAGGGCAAAATTCAAATAAAAAAGAAGAAAATTAATGTTGAACCAGGGTCAAGTGTAACTGTTGCCCTTCGACAATCCAGTGATGAAAGTAATGTAGAATTACCTACTTTGAAGATGAATAAGAGAGTGAGAGCAGGGAAAATAAAGTTGAAGCATATTATCATCAGCCAATACCTGAACAACTTACAGTTGGAACTTTTGTTAGTGTGGAAATTTTGTCGGGTGTGAGGAAGTCCGTTCACTTTCACTATGTGGCTATAATTCAAAAAAGGTTTGAAGAAGAATATCAAGTGATGGGACTTAAATCTATCGACAGTTCGAAGACTTGCTTTAAAGCAGTTGATGAAGATTTGCTCCTTGTTGATTTTTCAGGCATTTTGGCTATTTTACCAGAGCCAGTAATTGAACAATCAGGAGATAGAGTCAGATACAGATTTAAGGGAAAAGTCGATGTGAAAGAAGGTTAAGAGAATGTATAGTGAACTGCATTAGTTTAGAGTATTTTTACATGTTTCTATATACAATTAGTTTTAGTTTTAACTACATTATTTTGTTTGGTTTACTTTTATTTGCTGTTTTAAGACAAGATTATGTGCTTATCAATCTCACCTCATAAAATAAAAAAAATTCCAACTGGTTTTAATTGAAAACTAACAGGTAGAATACAATAAGGGGTGAGAATGATCATTGGTTTGGTTTAGCCTTTAGTCTTAGTGAGTTTCTTGAGGGGGTATCAATCTCACCCCAAGTGATGGGGTGAGATTGACATACCTTATAATATTTTTCTTAGCTAGCCTATTAACACTTTACACATAATTAAAAAGCTTATACTAATTGCTATGTCTTGCCAAAACCCACAGTATTTTTCATTTTAATTAAAGTTAAATGGTTTTCAAATTATTCCAAGAATACTAAAAAAAAATATCAATCTCACCCCAGTCTACAATACTATAGGCCTATCGACAACACATCGCCCAGATTACTTTCAAAATGTAAATAATGACAATGCTGTATAACTTTCCTGTGTACTGGACAGATTATGTCATCACATGATGTTTTACGTTACACTTGTGATATTGTGCAGTGCGCGCTAAATGGCTATGATGTTGTTGTATGATGTGTACCATCCAAGTTTAATTATTACTTTGAAGTTTATTAGGGTAATTTATCAATAATTATAAATTGAATTTATTAACACATTAGAGGTTTGTTTAAGCTGAGTTGGGAAAGTGTCATAATAATGAAAGGTTAGGTTAAGACGTGTTGGATGAGTGTCATAATAATTAATATAAACTAGGTTAGTTTTGTTAGGCCTATTTACATGACGACATAAATATTATATTTAGTTTTGTCTAAAATTTAGTCACTATGGATACTTGTGATCACCTACATCAAGTCAAATCACTTGAAGTTTAATTTATTACATAGTAAAGTTAATTTTGGTCATTATAGACGGCTTTTACGGTTTTGTAAAGAAGGTATAAATTATGTTTGGAGTTAAGTGAAACGCGTCCAAATAGTTTTAGAACAAAGAAAGATATGCCATCGCTTGAATGAAACTTTTCTTATTTAGGTCTAATTTTATTTTTTGGTTCAAATTGATTCTACGCGTTTTAATGTTTGGAATGGACGGTTGATATTAATATTTTGAATATTTTAAGAATGAAATGGCCAAGAATTGTCCGGATAAAATGTACTATACTCGTTTTAAGCTGGGTTAGGTTGCCTAACTCCAATATAATATTAGATTATAAAATTATTAGAGTTAAGGATAAGGGAATATAAAATGAAGTAGAATATAAGGACCAAACATATCGTATAAGGCGTCTACTTAAATGTAGATATATCTTAATAAATAAAAAGTTCCCTATAAGCACGATAGTAGTATCAATACATAATATGGAGATGAATAACAAAATATCTGGTGGAAACATCCCTTTATACAATCGTAGTATCTTTGTTCATACTTAAGAGAGTAACTTGCCTTTCTCTTCAGAATTTGACTATTAATTTTAATAGTATGTAAATTACAATTATAAATTAATGTAAATTTTAAATTAATACTCTACTATTGATTCTAAGGTAATATTTTCTTGTTTGTTTCTTATGTATTTGATCCGTGATTGTTTCAGTCAGGTTAGCTAACGGGTCTACCATATGAAATAGAATAAAGAAAAAATCGCTAGAAAGTCAACAATAAAATAAAACACTGCTATAGTTGATAATATGTGAAGAGTCCAGAGGAAAGACCAGCTAACCCTCAAGATTTCTAAAAATAAGATTTCAATGCCATCTGGTAGTTCTTTCCAAGTACTACAATATTTCCAATACAAAAGTATCATAACAAATCAACCTACTAAGTTACAGCCGTTTGAAATTTTGCGTCCAATGGATAAATCAGCTAACCCTCAGCGCTCCTAGGGAATAACGAGCTAACCATCATCACACTTCAATCTACAGTTGCAGTGATATTAGTTCAGACTTCAGACTTCAGTTTCATAATCTCTGCTTCGGTTACGTTCTGTGCATAGAATAGGCATTAATTAGTGATGGGTCGAACCAGCTCGTTGACGCGAGCTAGCTCACATAAGCTCGCTCACTCAAAAGAGTCGTTCATGGAGAGTCG
>CABFOV010001009.1:6188-25213 GCA_902141375.1 Timema poppense
GCTCTACCCATTCGACTTGTTTACCAAGCGACATGATATCGAAAATGTATCAAGATCGATAATCGATACGATACATCTCGAGAAGGCGGTCGGGTATAACTTTCACTTTGCTGGCCCCGCGTGCCGTGGAGATAGTGACAGGTAGGCCCGGGAGAGAGCATAATATTATTATGAGATAGCTTTTATAGCTTCAGCAGAAGTTTTAGAAGTTAGCGAAGTTATAATGGTTTTTATTGTTTCTTGCTGAACTTTATTAAAACCTTAAATTCCTTAAAACGCTTGAATAAATATAATACGCAGTTTAATTACTCTGATGGGGAAGGTAAAAATAGTAGGAAATTTAGTCTCTCGAAGCTGGTGTTTAAACTTATTCTTGTATGCATATTTTTTTAAATTTCCCAGTCTTACAAACCGTTCGGGCTGTACGAGTACTAACTAAACTAATATGCTAGGAAGGTTAAATTTAGATTGAGTGTACACGCATGTGTGACGTAAGAGGGGAAAACCATTTAGCGAAAACCACCCTTAGTACACCTGGCTGGAATTGAACCCTAATCTCCTTATCTTCAGCAGTCTAGTATATCGCAAGAGTAGCGCCTTAGACTATGCGGCCACCGAAATGGGTGTATGCATAATTGATTAATGGTCTAACACCTTATATTAGTCGGTAGCGTGTCTGCCTACTGAACTAAGAGTACCGGGTTCGATTCTAGGCATGGCCTAAATATGTATTTAGGTGAAGTGTGTGTTGAATTAACGGCCGGGGGCTGGATGTTGTGTCTGTTCTAGGTTTAAGTTTGTGTATAAGACGTGTGCTGATAGATATAATCAGTCGATTCAGAAAGTGCATGTTAAATACATCAAATAAATGGGTAAAAAATAATAATTGTTTAATGTTATTATCTGCATGGTTAAAATCCTGTAAATAAATATTTCGTAACAAACAAACAACCCGCATTTTCGTGGAGTAAGACTGGGAAACGATTTAAGAAAAAAAAAAACTATGATCATAAAGCCAGGATTTTAACCCCGACCTCCGCATCACAGACAAACCATGCTAAATAAGCTTGGCCTTAAGTCCACGTGGCCACTAATACAGGTGCTCTAATAATGTAGATATAATTTGGTATTGTTTTAATACAAAATTCGTATATCAGCTATAGAATATAAATTCTATTGTAAATTTCAAAAACAGTTTGAAGTACTAATTAAATCTTAAAAAATAAATATTTAATGGAACTAAAATTGTCTTTATGCTACTTTAGATTTGATAATTTCACTATTCATGATTTTTTTTTTTACCGTAGTCCACTATGGTGGCGTTAAATTATATATTTTTCCTAATCATATTTTGTTTTATCACACTATCGCGAAGTAAGCCCTTCTTAATAATAATTATTGGAAGGCCTAGTGTAAATTCTGTCACTCTTCTGCGTGGATGTACTATTATTATTATTATTATTATTATTATTATTATTATTATTATTAGCACCGCGTCTTACTACCCGTTCGGGTTATACGCACTTACGCTAATGTGTAATGGTAGGGTGATTGTGAGATGAAATGGAGGACCTACAGTTTAACGTGGAAGATGTACTATTAAAGATAAAACTTATTAATGAGGTGTCCTTCCAAAAAATATTCTTTAAAATATTGTAGATCTTATCTGGTCTTCAACCATGGGAGAGGTCCCAAAACGAATTTAACTTTCCTCCGACCCAAGTTGACTGAGTTCTAACTCGAAGAGAGGAAAAAAAGTAAACCCACAGACCACTCAATATTTTATTGAGGGTGGTTTATGACGTCACTAAGATTAATGGCCGGTCATCAACACTTGATAAAGGAGTCTCAAATAAATCTCCTTCGAGTAGTTCACTAGTTAAGATCCGCTAAAAATCATTTATTCCTCCGTATAGGTGATCACATGGACAAGGATGTCAACTATTATGTTCTTGCTAGCCGGGGTTTAAACCCCGACTTTAATTCAATGCAAATATATCGGACGGACGGTTAAGACGCGTGCATACAAATATGTAAATTCAGACAACATAATATGTGGAGCATTAACACTAGTTGAAACTTCAGTCTGTAGCGTGTGTGCCTGTATCAAGGGTTCTGGGTTTTATTCTCAGCGTGGTAGGAAAATGTATCACTAATTATTATTATTATTAGCACCGTGTCTTACTACCCGTTCGGGTTATACGCACTTACGCTAATGTGTAATGGTATGATGATTGTGAGACGAAATGGAGGACCTACAGTTTAACGTGGGATCCGAACCACGGTGGATGCATGGCATTCACCACATTCACAAGATGTCTTGTCAGAGGTGAAGGAAGGGTTTTGTAATCAGATAAATCTGTGCCGGGACCGAGGATTGAACCACCGGCCGCCAGCACAGAAGCCTGACACCTTACCCCTAGACCGCCAGGTCACTCTGTATCACTAATGAAATGTGGGTTTCCTTAATAACAATGATGAATTGACAGCTGGTTGCTGGGTGTTGTGTCTGTTCTAGATTTAAGTTATTAAATAGCCCTTTTCTGATATAATCAGTCAGTTTTGAAAGTATTGTGATCGTCAAAAAATTCGAGCTAGAAATTTTGGTAAATGTCGACGTTTCATGCCCCCCTGAAACAAAAACATATTTTTTGCAATGCTGTCTGTCTATACCTCAGGCTAAAGCCAAAATTATTTTACCGATTGGGCTAAAACTTGGTATCTAGGGTTTTTAAATAGGTCCTCTAGAGGGTTTTTTGGAATTAGATATCTAACCCTAAAATTAAGGGTAGTTTACTGAAGAGTAAAAAGAGAACAAATCGATTTTCTGATAGTTAGCTCTAACGATTTTGTTTAAATTTGATATCCAAACACTGTCTATCACTATTAAAAAGATCGTAATTCTCATTTTCTCATGAAAAATACTTTGAGGAGCCTTTACATAAGGGAAGTTTTCCAATTTTCTTAATTTCTTCTCAACTTATTGAGGTACATGATAACTTATCATTGTGAAGTTGTAGTGCTATTAAAGATAACAGAAAAATTATTTGAAAAAAAGTTTTATAAAATCAATATTTTCTTAGCTATAAGCAAACATATACATTATATTTTTAATTCAGGTCCTTGAAAATGAGTTTCATTCCTATGTTAGGTGACCTGGCGGTCTAAGGGTAAGGTGTCAAACTTCTATGCTGGCGGCCGGGGTTCAATCCTCGGTCCCGGAACAGATTTATCTGATTACCAAACCCTTCCTTCACCTCTGACAATATATCTGGTGAATGTGAGGAATGCCAGGCCTCCACCGTGGTTCGGATTCCACGCTAAACTGTAGGTCCTCCATTTCATCTCACAATCACCCTACCATTACCCATTAGCGTAAGTGCGTATAACCCGAACGGGTAGTAAGACGCGGTGCTAATAATAATAATAATAATAATAATAATAATGATAATAATAATAACAATATTAATAACAATAATAATAATAATGATTCCTATGTTCTTTGGTGGACAAAGATGTTTCACTTTTCTCACTTTCTCTTAAACATTGTTCCTAGTTCCTAACGCCAGAGAGTACCAGTGTAGCCTATATTATTTCATTTAAGATATTTGGTGTAGTTTTTCTACAACAATCATTTCATTTCACAAATCTTACGAGTTTTTAGTAAATGTCTATTTTAAGATAAAAGGGAAGGAAAGTCTGTGCGATACACCGTACCATTTATTTTCGATATCTTCATCTTTCATTTTCAAGGTACATTTATCGGAGGGCCTAAGATATTTGTCCGCAACTAGTTTTTGAGAATTTTACTTTCTCTGCTGCCTTTTAGTGACAATGTTACCTGCAAATTTAATCCTATAGACATGAAATCTAATTTCATATTATGTAATTATTTTTTTTGTAATTGCGTTTCCCTATCCGTTCGAGCTATACTCATATAAACTAACTACACTAATGTTTTAGGGATGAGGAAGGTTGAATTTAGAGGAATTGTATCCGCATTTTCATGGAGATAAAGTGGGAAACCATTTAAGGGAAAAAATCTCAGTACACTTGACCGAAATTTGAACGCTAATCACCCCGTCATCGAAAGTCTAGTCTATTGTGAGACCAATACCTATGACATATCGGCCACCTCAGCGATAACAAAACTATATCTCCATAACTATGGTGCGGATTCTTAGGAACCAGAAATGTTTAAAATAGGCATTGAAATATGAAATTAGGCACCAGAATAGCACAGAAGTTTTTCATAACTTCTTCGCGTTTTCTTCGTTAATCGAAATAGTTGATACGGAAAGTGGGAAACGAAAACAGAATTTAATTTTTCATTATTATCAAAGAAATTCAGATAAAAAGACATGCTTATTTAAAGTTTGCAAAATTATTGTTGATCTAAAAATTAAAGTAGCGTTAAGTGACCACAACAAAATCCTAGGTAGCTTCGATTTCGACTTTACTTCGCAAGTTCCAGGCTTTGCTTCGCATTTAAAAAGTGGCCTTCGCACACCCCTACAGTATCTAATATTTTACTACCTAAACCGAATCCATATTGAACTGTATTATTAGGCACCGCTTCTCACTACTAATTACGGGCTATACACATACGTTGTACTAATTACGCTAATATGTTAGAGGTTATGAAGGTGGAATATAGAGGTGATATATTTATATTTCCGTGAAAGGATGGTGAGAAATCATTGGGTAGAAAACACCTCAAGCACACTGTACCGAGATTTGAACCCAGATCTCTCCTCCAATGGCAGTCCAGTTTACTGCGAGATTGACGTCTTAACTCATTCGACCACATGCTGTTATTCACCAGACACTTGTATCGATTCTCATTAGGGAAATGGGATATATTTTTTTTAATAATTTGAAAAGGTGAGTTGATTATTATTATTATTATTATTATTATTAGAACCGCGTCTTACTACCCGTTCGGGTTGTACACACTTACGCTAATGTGCAATGGTAGGGTGATTGTGATATGAAATGAAGGACCTACAGTTTAACGCGGAATCCGAACCACGGTGGAGACCTGGAAGGTGAGTTGAGTTCTACTTGACGATGTCAAGGGGACCAAAGTTTAAATTTATTGTTTCCTCCCAAGATGTCTACCACTGCTACAACTGTCCTACACCCGATTAACGCTCATTAGACTGCTGAAGACGGGGAGATAGAGGTTCGAATCTCGGTTGGGTGATTTTTCCTAAATGGTTTTCCACCATATCTCCACCCAAATGTGGGTTCACTTCTTCTAAAAAGTCAACCTTCCCAATTCCTAATCCCCTAGCGTAATTAGTACTTAAGCGTATAAACTTAACGGGTGAAAGATGTCGTACTAAATAGCACGTGACGATTTTCAAACCTACTCCAAACAAGTACGCCGCAACTTACAATTTCTAAGAAACTAGACTCTTTCTCAGCAGAACATTCATGCCGTATGAAAAAGAGGCCAAAGCTGAAATAGGCGCCTTAATGCGCTTATTCATAAAACAGGCAAAAACCAATAGAATAGGAAACTTTACTGTCAGTGCAATGAAATGAATAGCTAGTACTTATAATAACATGAAATGCATGTATAGCTTAACTGCCCTCTACTTATAAAAAACATTCTTGTAATTTTACAGTGAATAAGAATTCCGATCAATTATGTGCTTACAAACTGGATCTTACTTCCCATCCATTTTTTTTAACATTTAAAACCTAGATTTAAATGTAACAGGGTTTTGCTAAGAAACAGTTCTGAACTGATGCCAACTTAGTCCTGATGTCAAAGTTAAAAAAAAAATCCCTAATAATTAATCATTTGATTTGTAAGCTGTTGTCTTCAGGCTGTCTCGCGTTGTGGTCTTTTAATCCTATACTTTTTTTTATATATATATCGACGCTTGTCCTTAAAACAAAGCCATACTTTAACAAGCAGTTCTGCAAAGTCTTTGGCAACTTTTTGGGAACGGTGTCTTGGCTAATTGAACACCAGCGGTTTTTTTTCTTCTCCCTCGCAACTTCTACCCCCGCCTCCCCCCTCTTTACCCTTTCTTTCTTCGACCCTTCTCACGGCATCTTATTGCCTCGTTCCCCCTCTTTTCTTCAATCAATCACCAGGCTATCTCTAGTCTCTTTCTATTCATTAATCAATGTCTTTTGTCTTGAGAGCGGCAGAGGAAAAAGGTCTGATCCAATTTCTGGACCGCTTCCTTCTTGAAACCACCGATTCAACTCTGAAGAACATCCAAGCTGAGTATCTCTTGCTTTATATTTCATCGTAGATGACCTGGTTCGATGATTTAGCGGTGTGTAGGAAACCACGGGGAACCCTGGGATGTACACATTACTGAAACTTTTTTTTTTCATCCGGGAGGAAAAGTATTACAAACTTTTTATATTAAACTCTGTTCTAGAAGGTTTAAAAAATAAAAAAGTGCTACATGGGAAGTGGATATGATGGCATAAAGGTCCATGGTATATATAACAAGTAAATGACCCACGTCGGTGGGTACACGGAGTGAATTCCAAGCTCCTTTAGTCTGTTTTTATCGTGGTGAGGAGGTAGGGGTTTGAATCTCAGCCGAATTTACTATGGGTATTTTTTTCCCCTAAATAATTTGTAATTTCCTCCAATGTTTACTTTATTCCTTTCTATTACATTAATATAATTAAACTCAGATAATGCGTACAACCTGAATAGGTAGTAGAACTTGGTGGTAAAAAATACAATTAGCTTGGACGAATAGTAAGATACGGTGGGAAAAAAAGGTTAATAGTTTGTCATTTGAGAAGAAAATAATCTTAAAAATAAAATGTGTTTTTTTATTTCAAATTGACCCGTAATACATTACTATATATTTCAAATTTATAAAATGAATGAAGATATAAGATAATTATTTATAGAATTTTATTAATATTGTTATAATTTCTTGGAGATGTACTAACCTTTTCAAGGAGTTTTACAAACAACTGTATTCGTTGAGTTTTTACTTAATCATTAATAGGCTTAAATTATTAGTTTTTTTAATAAACAAAACCTTATTAAAGTCAAGTGAAAAATAGACCAAGGATTACTTATTTATTTATAACAGAAAAATACTCTGCTCACTCTTAATATTGTTGCAGACGTTTAGAAATCGCGGATTATTTATGAAGTGGTTTGGTATTTTTTAATATTGTTCGCTTCAAATGTTTGAGAAAGTTTTGACCTGTCAAACAAGTTTTTTAATGTGTGATAACTTATATAAAACCATACAAAACAATTCCACACTATCTTTTAGATTTCTGTTGTAATTCTATCAAAACAGATGTATTTGTTAGAGGTAGGCTAGATTTAAATTTATAACTTTTTGTTTTAATTTATTTTTAAGAGTTTCAAGTCAAAATTTAAGCTTTTCAACAGGTCAGAAGCTTGTAGACACTATTCGCCTTTTTTTGTGTGTTAAAAACGATATTAGCAAATTTCAAATAATTTATTAAATTATGCGGTATTTATAAACGTCAGCAACGCGTCTAATGAGGAGCGTCTTAACAGAGAGCGAAGTAGTGTCGAAAAAACCGGGTATAAGCAGTCAACATTCGTCGCGGCTGGTATTGCAAATACAGAAGCGTACCATGTAGAACCCTTAAGATTAACCACATTTTGAATAATAATTAAATATTTGTGATGCAGCGTAAGCTTTCGTTTTAAATAATGATAATTTTTTCCGGCAACTTATATTTGTTTTTTATTTTATTATATAAAAAACAAAAATAAAAATATAAACTCTTATGATTGATGTCCCACAATATATTGGAGATGTGTCTTAAAATTTCAATTTTAAAAATATTCAAATGGATGAAGCCTATATTTCTGAAAACGACTATTTCTTTCGATAGTAATTTATTGAGTTATACCAAATCAATTTTAACTAAATTTTTTAATACTTGAAAGATAATCATGTAAAAGTTTACGACCATACAATAATAAAATGAAAAGTTTGTTTGCGTGTGTGTCTGTCTGTCATGAGCATTTCGCGATATTTACCACAAGCAGAGGCCTGAAATAGAAGAAAATAGTAGACTATGAACATGTGCACCTTGAAGCCGGAATTTTACAACATTTTGATTAAATTTACGTTTGACCCTTTTTAACAATTTCTGCCCTCTTTATCTTTTTTTTTTGCCATTTCTTATTTAACCTTTTAATCGTTTTTACACTTTTTAATCTTTTCACTTACCCTTTTTACCCCTTTTCTAAAAAATATTAGATTTATTTTTTAAACTTTTTACCCTTAAATATTTCTCCCTGACAACGCTGGGTGCTTCACTAGTAGTTTTCAATCATGAAACCTCAATCTATTTACGTCAGCTGGTGAATATATAGACGCTATTAAGACCAGGTTTACGATGACATAAAAAAAAAGTAGCTGAGCTCTTGAAAAAAGTATTTAACTTTAGATTTCCACAAAAAAATACAAAACGTTTGAACCTATCAATAGTTTTCAAAAGAAGATCGATAGTATCTTCTTCAAACTTCGTCCTTCCTTCAAGTGTTAGTTTATCAACCAATTTAGCACCAGCCATTTCACTTTCGGTTTGATTAATCTTTTTTCTTTTAAGCACCGCGTCTTACACCCGTTCGAGGTACTAATTATATTAATTTGTTAGAGATTGGCAAGGTTTAGTATAGAAGAAGTGGACCCGCATTTGTATGGAGGATGAGTGTAAAACCATTTAGGTAAAGCCACCCTCAGTAAGCCCGAATGGGGTCGAACCCCGACTCTCCCGTCTATAGCATTATAGTCTAATGTGATAGTAGCGCCTAAGACCATGCGGCCACCTAAGTGGATCTTGTAAGCAACTTACTTTAAAATCCAACAAATAAATACTCATAGATAACTTTTTATTTGCTACTTGTAAAATTAGTTTACCTTATAAGGTATATAAAGGCGTCACCCTCACAATAAATTAAACTGCAAATGACCCGGAGATCAGGGTTTGAGTCCTTGTCGGTTATACTGAGGGTAGTTTTCCTTAAAAAAAAAAATCCATCCTCCCACGACGCTAATGTGTAAATTCAACCTTCCTTATCCTCAACTCATTAGCGTAATTACTACATATGCGTGTAGCCCGGACGGTTAGTAAGACGCGGTGCTAAAAAAAAACATTAGGACTGCTCTCTTTCAGGGTAAATGAAGTGTACAAAATATGATTTTTTTTAAATTTGCTTGTAATTCATTTGTATTTTTTGTTTGTACAGACCTGTGGTAATCCTGATGATCTACCCCTCCACACACACTTCCTTACCCTCTCCTCCATCCTTTATCCATCCTCTTTTCACACCCATTTAGTCGGGGTTATCTAAATTTTAATGTGTATAAAATTGCTGAAACTATTATGAACTAAGTGTAATCATATTTTTTCTAAATACCTATTATTGGTAAATAAAACCTAAATCCGATATAATGTTCAATATTACAATTCACAAATTCTTTGTTCCTCCTGTGAGGGGGAAAAAAAAATGGACGTCACGTGTACACAAAACCTCCATAAATTACTTACGAGAAGCTTCGCCTTCTCTTTAAAGCTCGTACCGAACACTTTATTTTGTTTTAGCAGTCGGTTGCTAAGCTGATGGGAAAGAGTGAAGGGAATTACACACTCGCTACAGCGGAAACCTAATATAATATCAAACACAGCCAAAGTGAAATTAAAATTAGAAATAGTAGACTTGCGGGGAAAAGCGATATGAGCGGTCTTCTAGAAACAAATAATAATCGTTCACACGGGGCGTACCGACATTCGGCGATCTCTGGGTCGTTGTGGAATGATTTTCTTTGAATTATTTTCTACAATTAAAAAAAAAAATCAGCATTGGTGGTCACATCATTTAAGACAACGTTTTTCAACCTGTGTGCCGCGGGAATTCGGGAGTATATATAAAAAAAGCTACGAAAAAAATTTGGTAACGAAAATAAATACTTTTTAAAAACATCCATCAAAATATAGAATTAATTTTTTTTACGATCACAATACTTTCTCTCTCTGAGGAGTCACGAGAAATTAAACACAAAAACTATTTGAAACAAATTGTAATCTACAAAACTCTTTGCACCTGAAAATGACTCGCATTAACGTGGGCGTCAATACCGTCATCAACAAGAACTCACCCGCCTCGCTGGCGTAGTTGGCTAACGCGCTTGTCGTGTTGAGCTCGACTGCTGAGGACGGGGAGATCAAGGTTCGAATCTCGGCCGGGTGAACTGGGGGAGGTTTTTCCTAAATTGTTTTCCACTCTCCCTCCACGCAAATGCGGGTTCACTTCCTCTAATTCAACCTTCCCAATTCCTAATCCATTAGCGTAATTAGTACTTAAAGCGTATAACCCGAACGGGTAGTAAGACGCGGTGCTAAATATTATTATTATTATTATTATTAACAGGAACACAATTAGTACAAGAGAACAATTCGCAAATAGATAAGTTTTTGAAAGAACAAATGCCGGATTTGGTGATCGCATGGTCTAAGGCGTCGCTATCGCAATATATTAGACACCCGATGATAGGAAGATCAGGGTTCGAAACCAGGTCGGATGTCCTAAGGCTTTTTTCAAAAGGGTTTGTCACTCTTGCACCACGTAAATGTGGGCACACTTTGTCTAGATTCAACTTTCTTAGTTATCATAATTTTAGCAACTGAACTCTAAACACAAACTTAAATGCGTTTCTTTATTAATAAAATCTCGTCTTAAAAAAAGCTGATTGTCCCTTGACAATTTTAGTGCCTTGTTAAGTGTGCCGCGAGTTGAAAATCATTGATTTTAAGATGTAACTCTTCCTATATATTGAATTACCAGTGACGGGAAGGTCGGGGTTAAAATCCTGGCCGGGTGTACTAAGATTATGGTTTCTTATGTCATAAGATTTCTGTTACACCCTTAATTCATTAGCGTAAATATTGTTTGCTGGCGACGGGGAGGGTGAGGTTCATATCCCGGTTGGATGTACTGAGGGACAATTTTCTTTGTTCTTTTTCCATTATATCTATAATTTCTACCTTCCTGGTATTCGCACCATAAGAGTAAATGCTGATAAACCGGCAGCTAGTTAAGATGTTCTGGGGATATTTGTTTTATGTATGTAGCTATTTAATTTTTTAACATTGAAACTGATCGTCTCTGTGGTTTAGTGATCAAAGTTCCTGGCTACTGATCAAGAGGTCCTGAGTTCGATCCCTGATGATTGAAAATTTCCTGTGAAGCTGTGGGTCTGGAACAGGGTCAGACTCGGCCTCGTGAAGACAAACGAGGAGGTAATAGAATGAAAAGGAAACGGATCCGGTCTAAAAAACTGAGATTAATGCCTGGAGGGTTCGTTGTTCTGACTACATGACACCCTCTATCCTCATAAGTTTGTTCGTCAACAGATGGTGGTCACTTGGTCGGTATAGCTCGCTTGCTGTCTGACGCTATGGAGTATTTTTAAATTAATTATAAAACACACATTTAAAAAAATAATTTTCAAATATTCAAAAATTAATGCGTAGGCCCTACTCTACGATTATCCTGAAGGGTATCGTATTCACCTTAAATGGTTCCACCATGGTATAGTTTATAAGATAGGTCCATAATGTAATCAGTCAAGGTAAGGTTTATAACCTCTAGAGTGGATAGAGGGGACATCTTCATACTACATTTTCCAATTCTGACCTAGTAGTTTAATATTATTTATAAATAATATCATGAGTATTTAAACTTTAAAAAAATATTCATCCGAGTTTTTCTATTTTTCTGGGCTATCTATATATTTATACTAACGAGGTAGAGATAGGAAAGGTAGAATTTTAGTGCATTTTCTTGAAGGTAACGTGAGAAACAATTTAAAAAAAAATCATACCTCCGACTGGGATTTGAATACAGATCTTCCCATCCCGCGTTCCTATCAACATATTAGTATGTGTGGGTTGTATTACTGCATACGTTCAGATAATGTGGCTTCCATCATTGTGTTTTTGTTTCTGATTGATACTTAAGAGCGCGTCTCATCTCACAGAGAGCCCCTAATTTATACTCCATTCACGGTAGGAGTTACTCTCTGTAAGGTCTTTTTTACTACCAATATCCTACTATATAATATATTTATGGTAAGGAAGAAAGGCCTTTCAGAAGACAATTCCTAACGTGAATGGACTTTAGGTAGGTGATACAGCTCGAACAAGACGTCGCACCGCGGTGTGGCTCTTTGTAGTTCCATTAGAAGACATTGGGCTAGAGAGGAGTGAAACAATACTATATTCTAAAAATACAATAAATTTGAAATATTAATATTCAAAATTGAAAATATATGTAAATATATATGTTTTGCTGATCTAATTTTCACTTTTGTCAATTGAAAAATATAGAAACATTAATTTTGGGGAGAGCCTCGGCTCTAAAGTAATTCTGTAACTTCCCGGTTAATCTGATGTGAGATAGACTCTTAAAATCTTGAAATCAAAATATAGTGCTTTAATATAGCTTTATGACAAATATGATAAAATAATAATAAATTATTATTATTATTACTATTATTATTATTACTAGCATCGCGCCTTACTACCCATTCGGGTTATACGCACTGACGCTAATGTGTAATGGTAGGGTGATTGTGAGATGAAATGAAGGACTTACAGTTTAACGTGGAATCCGAACAACGGTGGAGGCCTGGTATTCCCAATAATAAATTAAAATGATATTGTTTCCAGTAGTATTCCTGGCAAAGTGTATGATCGATTGGACAAATTGTCGCAGTGTTAAGGCCGGTTGTACACGGGCCGATAAAATCGGTGAGGTCACGATAAAGAAAAGCCAACATTATCGTGACGCCTACCGATATGTCGGAATGATGCCGGCGGTCCACTCGATAAATACCCCAATATCATTGCGCAAAGCAGGCGCGTACTCGTCTCCAGCTGTGATCCGACATTGGTTTGGTTCTGTCTTACGAGAGTCTGGAGGCTTGCACTTTCGTTATTCTTTGCAATTAAACTTTATATAGTTTTAGTTTATTGTTATTATTATTATTATTATTAGCACCACGTCTTACTACCCATTCAGGTTATAGGCACTTACGCTAATGTGTAATGGTAGGGTGATTGTGAGATGAAATGGAGGACCTACAGTTTAACGTGGGATCCGAACCACGGTGGAGGCCTGGCATTCCCCACATTCACAAGATGTCTTGTCAGAGGTGAAGGAAGGGTTTGGTAATCAGATAAATCTTTGCCGGGACCGAGGATTGAACCCCGGCCGCCAGCACAGAAGTCTGACACCTNTGGTAATCAGATAAATCTGTGCCGGTACCGAGGATTGAACCCCGGCCGCCAGCACAGAAGTCTGACACCTTACTCCTAGACCACCAGGTCACCTAGTTTTAGTTGTTATCTGTTGGATAAACTGTCTAACAAGTTAAAATATGACATGGTGACTTTGATTGAATTAGTGGAGAACAGAGCGTGTTTGTGTGATAAAAACTATAGAATACTCCCGAAATTCTTCTTCTCTTCATCTGTGACGTCTTCTCCAAAGATGAAACAAACACACACACAATAAAAAAAGAGCCTATTACGCCTGATAGCCATGTTGGTTGCTCGATATACCTCACAAAAATTCACCTCTTTCAAGCACGGACAGTAATCTTGTCGGTATTATGTACAGCGGCCCACGCTGGTATCGGTTCCGACACCAAAACTGATTTTATCGGTACGTGTACAACCGCCCTAATCATTAATAAATGGTAAGGTCCGCCGCACAGACACTCTCTTTCTTTTATCTTAAAATATAAATATTTTATAAAATCTGGTAAAATTGTGAAAAGAAATAATATACATTGATGCAGAATAAAAAGCATAAATGAAATAATACTCACGGTTAGAGAAATGTTGAGAAAAGAGGAGTATCTACATCCACCAAAGAGCATAACTATCAATTTCATATTTCAAAGATTTTAATAATTTATATATATACATAAATTATTAAAATCTTATATATATATAAGCTCACAGCTCAGAAAATACTGATTTTATAAAATTATATTAATTTAGTAGTAAAACTTTACAATGTTAAGTTATTTCGTATCTCAATAGTTGCGGATATATGATCAAAATTGGAAGTTTATGCTTATGTATAAAAACACTTAAAGTAATGTTCATGGAAAAAGGAGGGTTGCCATTTTGTTTGTAATTTCAAACAGTGTCTGGATATTAAAAAAAAAAATGGAGCAGATCTTAAGAAAATCGATTTTATCTCTTTTTTCCCCCCTTCAGTAAATTACCCATAATTTTTGGTTAGATATTCAAATTCTATAAATACCTCAAGGAAACCTTATGAGGTCCTTGGATACCAAGTCTTAGCTTGATCGGTAAAATGGTTTCGGCTCTGGTCCGAGATATAAACAGAAAGATGGCATCGCAAAAACAACTTTTTTCTGTTACTGGGGGTCATGAAACGTCGACATTTAAAAAAGAAAATCTCTAGCTATTTTTTTTAACGATTTTACGGTCACAATACTTTTCTATCCAAGAGAAAGTAAAAATATGGCCTCATACTGAATATGTGTATCTGCTTCAGTCAGCGTATATCAAAAGCGCACGCACAAGTTGGTTATATCACAAACGCAACTTTGTAGTCTCCGAGCCTCAAATGGTAGCACCGCTTGTTAATTATTTACAACTCATTCTATCAACAGTTGTTCCTTGTAGTTTTCATTGTAATTATTATTGTAGAGAGCAAGGGTATTGTTTACAATACATGTTTACCATGTTGCCGTGTTATACGAGTACAGTTGTTTATTTCCCTGTACACGTTTCATACCAGGTATAGTGTGCTTTTTATATGAGCTTTCTTCCTCTTGTGCACTTACGATGCTTTATTTACAAATATATACTTTTTAACCTTGTCCATCCAAACTCTCAAAGCTATCTTCAAAATTAAATTTGATAGGAAAAGAGGGTGGAATTAATCTTGTAACATCGATTACAAATTATTTATTATCTTGTGGTTAAATTAACCATTTTATTCTATATATAAATAATATAACTATTGAATATTTTAATAGTATTTATATAAATATTGCTAAAAGATTAGGGTTTTAAGTAGTTAAGGCAGTTTAAATAGGTAGACTGCGTTCCAATTTCAAACCCGCCTCGGTGGCGTAGTTGGCTAACGCGCTTGTCGTGTTGAGCTCGACTGCTGAGGACGGGAAGATCGTGGTTCGAATCTCGGTCGGGTGAACTGAGGGTGGTTTTTCCTAAATGGTTTTCCACTCTCCCTCCACGCAAATGCGGGTTCATTGCCTCTAATTAAACCTTCCCAATTCCTAAACCATTAGAGTAATTAGTACTTAAAGCGTATAACCCGAACGGGTAGTAAGACGCGGCGCTAAATATTATTATTATTATTATTATTATGATCTAATTTCAAGTACAAGCTATAAAATAATTTTCAAAGTATCAAAATTAATATCTAGAAGGAAGGTAAGTGATATCTTTATAATAAAAAGTGAGTGGGTTGCATGAATTTGAATTTCTATTCACGGGGAAGGAGGGAAGAGATTATGTCCAGACGCAGTTATGAATTTGGGATGGCAGTCTAAATAGGCCTACAACAACGTGTATATAGGGCCCACATATCAGCTCATTAATGTGGTAACCCGCACTGGTGGTCACGTGTTAGATTGGATTGCTGGTGATAAAGATCGGGGTTCGAAACCCGGCTGGGTGTACTGAGGGTGGTTTTCATTAAATGGTTTGGCACTCTCTCCACGCAAACTCGGGTACATTTTATTTCAAATCCTACCATCCTTATCCCAATTCAGTTAGAGTAATTAATGCAAATGTATACCCGAACGTCAATACAAAGAGACGACCTTAAGAGTCATTAGGAAACCAGGTAATATTCATATACTCAGATTAATCTAAAATTCAAGGACGGCGATGAAACTTTGTAAAATTATAATAATTTCACCAGGTTCATAGTCGTCATTGATTAATATGATTATGATACTAACATTTAATTGGGACGCTTGGACAACCGGTAGACAGAATTTCATTAATTTTACCCTTTATTTTACCAAAATTGTTAAATAATAATAATAATATTTAGCACCGCGTCTTACTACCCGTTCGGGTTATACGCTTTAAGTACTAATTACTCTAATGGATTAGGAACTGGGAAGGTTGAATTAGAGGAAGTGAACCCGCTTTTGCGTGGAGGGAGAGTGGAAAACCATTTAGGAAAAACCACCCCCAGTTCACCCAACCGAGATTCGAACCTCGATCTCCCCGTCCTCAGCAGTCGAGCAGCTCAACACGACTAACGCGTTAGCCAACTACGCCACCCAGGCGGGTAAAATTGTTAAACATTTAGAAAAAATTAAATTATTGATTAGTCTTTTTATAGTAAATACATACTCCTAATTTATTTATAATAATGGAACTTAACTGACATTTTTCACCTAGAAAAATTTCCATTCATTGTATTATGATTTAAGAAATTTTGTTTTGAATTTTTTTTAAAAAAGCCACTCTTCAGCTGTATTGGAGTTAGGATATAATCAGATTGTATAAGAAGTATAAACACATACTAAAGATTGTGTTTGCGTGTTTCAAATAACATTTATTATAGCTGAAAATATAAATTGCCAATTCAGCCGATCTATCTCGTAATTTTGTTGGTTAAGCCGCTTTGCGCCCGAGTCACTCCGATGTAAAGCAGACGAGAACGCTGGCGATAAATATAAATTGGAGTAATATTTTTCAGTCAAGGATGGATTTGAAACGGTATCTATTAAAGGTTGCGATAAAAAACATCATTCATACAATTATGGAGATTAAATTCTACGAATCTCACATACCCACAATAAACTTGTTTTAATACAATTATCGCTGATGAATCGATTTTTTTTAAATCTAATATTTATAAATACATTTTAGGGGATTTATAAAATTTTGTTCTTACTTATAATCTAAAGGAACAGGATGATGAGAAAATAATTGATAATTTACCATTATTCGCCTGGAACAAAAGTTGAGACATCTCAGTAGTTCCGACTGGGATTAAAACCCAGACCTCCGTGGACATCATCCCTAACCAAATACACTCGGCTGTTGGAACTAACCAGCACCGGAGGGCACGTGGACAGATACGTCAGTCTCGTATTGTTTAGTTTACTGATGACAAAAAAACTGGGGCTCAATTAACCCCACGGAAATACGATTACACTTCCTTCAATTTATACTTTCCTAGCCGCTTCAGTAATTATTATAATACTACTATAAAGCTACTTGGATGATTCACTCATTGACATTAATGCTTACCCTCCTCCAGTCAGATAGAAACTTGAAATTTGGCAAACTTCTAGCTTCTAGCCTGTAACCGACGAGAAGATTCCAAAAAGTTTAAAAAAATTAATTTTTAAACCCGAAAAGAACTCAAAATGTTGGAGCAACTTTAAAGTCGGTGTGGAACTTTCTTTGGAGGTCTCTTGTGGCTAAACGGTAACACCGATCAAAAAATTGTTCTGGAATTACATTAGTTTACATCCACTTACAAAAAGTTATTATATAACCGTATAAACTTAACAGGTGGTAAGACACGGCGATAAAAATAAAACCATACAAACACACTTTCCTCATCCCTAACCCGTGTAAATATGCAGATAGCCCGCACGGGTAGTAATGCGTGATACAAAAAAATACAAATCACTTTTGTAAATGAGAAAAAACAAATTGAGTTCATTCTACAAACAAAATAATTATGTTACATCTCATATGTAACTAGCTGCTGCCCGCGATAGTAACATTTCAGTTTACCTACCTAATATAATTGCATTGTTCCATAGAGCGGTTTGCAGTAATTATCACGACAATTTTTAGTTTGTTATATTCTTCATAACTTTAAAACCAATGTACTGATTTGAATACTTTAAAAAGTAATTTACTTCTACGTAAACAGCCTAAATGACTAAATAATTGATTTGGATTAGGATTCATATCATGATACGGATATAATCACTTTTTGTTCGCATCCGTGTTTTAGTTGACTAATTTCAACAATAAACGTTTATTGTAACATAACTATAATAATTACATATATTCTCTCGCGGACTTTTTTGTTCACATTAGTGAGAAAGTTCAATATGTATAGTATTTTTTATGTAATACGAATAGTTTTTGCAGCGCACGCGGAGAAAGCATATTTTTAGGCAATTTTTTTTTAACCTTGTGTAAAACTATCGACATTTTTATGAGGAATAAATTAATTTTTCAAAATAAAATATAGCCTATGTTACTCGCTGATAATGTAGCTTTATATTGGTGAAAGAATTTTTAAAATCGGTCAAGTAGTTTTTGAGTTTATCCATTACAAACAAAAAAACAAAAAATCAAATCTTTCCACTTTATAATATTATAAGTGTAGATGTGAGGCCTATTAACGGTTGATGAAGTTACGGGAAAACGGCAGGACCGATTTTGACAAACGAACATTAATTTTATAGATTAGGGATCCAAGATGTCAAAAATAGTATCTTGCGATGAAAACCTAATTTTCCAAGTGAATTTTCATCTTTTCTGCTGTGTGGGCAGTGGATCATCTGTACAGTCATTATTTGTTTAAACTCTACATTATCATAGAATCCCTGATTTGTGTATGATTGTACATCGGTAAATAAAATATTCATCCCTGGTTTAAAATAATAACTTACGGCTGAACTCTATGCCATTTTTAAATCCTTATGTTTTATTTATCGTAAGTGTCACCGTTCTGTTCTCATCTGCACGGATTCCATGAGTGCTCTGTTGGCATTGTCCACTCTCTACTCGTGGAATCCCCTCGTGCAGATGATTCACGAACAAATTTTAAAAATTGATTCATTAAGCACCCGACTCGCCTTTTGCTGGATTCCTGGTCACGCCGGTCTTTCAGGAAATGAACTGGCGGACCAGGCGGCCAAGGAGGCAGCACGCCTGCCTCCTGAGGCGAGTCTGGGTGTCATGTTTTTAGATCTAAAGGG
>CABFOV010001009.1:26404-44752 GCA_902141375.1 Timema poppense
CTCCACCGTGGTTCGGATTCCACGTTAAACTGTAGGTCCTTCATTTCATCTCACAATCACCCTACCATTACACATTAGCGTAAGTGCGTATAACCCGAACGGGTAGTAAGACGCGGTGCTAATAATAATAATAATACTTCTTCTTTATCTTTAAATATTTATTTTCTTCTGGTCACAAAATGGCTGTTTTAATGGTGATCCTAAAACATATTTTATCAATATTCCTTGATTGAAGGAATTAATGGCTTATACTGAAAAAACATTTTTTTTTTGTTATTGGAATATCTTCGTTAATTCGCATTTAGATTTACAAATTTGACTATATTTCACCTTTAAAAGCTAAGGTAATCGATTTAGGAAATCTATTTTTATTTAGTTTTGTTTTGCGCATGTATTATAAATTCAAAAAAAGATGCAATTAACTTTAAATATATTTTGAAATGTATTATAATTTAAAAAATGATACGCTGAACTTTTAAATATATGTAATTTTAGAAGCCCATTTCCGGTTATCGAAAAAAAACGCTAACAAATTTTAAACATAAATTTTAATCATTCGCTGCTCAATTCTATATTTTAAATTTAAAGATTTATCAGCGCTAGTGGTTGAATTGAAAGTTCGATTAGATATTGTGAGGGATGAAATATTCCTTAGAAACCAGATTTTAATAAATATTGTTTGTGTGTTATTCATATTATTATAGTGATATCTGCGCCTAATAAATAAATGATATGAAACTCTCGCTCTATTGTTCAAAAATGGAGATATTAACTCAAAACTCGTAATATATGTGAAATGAAGTAATATACAATAGCAAACCAAAGCATAAATTGCGTTATATTTACGTAAAAAAATTGACTTCCGGTTTTAAAATTTATAATTTCATTAAAAAAAATTAATGTCATCATTCGTATATTCGTACCAATATAAAATATCGATATTGGGTTAGCAAGGGTCCACACTTTGTACCAAAATTTCAACTTCCAGATAAAATTTTCGACATTTTATTAGGTGTTGCACATCTTTAGGTCATCACATTTTTATTAAATTCCTAATTTATATATTTTGACCAATAAAGAATGTAAATATTGACTAATGAATCTAAAATTATAGAGATAAATCATTGATTTATAAACATTTCCCCTAAGAGTTTAAAGGAAAAAGAACACAACTTTTTGTGAGACTTACTGATATTTAATTACTCTATAGCATAAGAGAATTATTACATTAAAACATAAGTTGTAAATCTGTACAACTATAGCTTATAAAATTATATTAATATATTTGACAATATCTCAGAAACTATTGGTTTTATAAAAATATATTTCAAATATAAGTTTTTTTTATTTTTAATAGTACTACAATTTTGCAATGATAAATTATTTATTATCTCAAATAGATGCGTAGATATGAAAATTCTGCTTCTGTAAAGTACCTTAAAAGTAATTTTCATGGGGAAATTAAAATGGTTATTTTATCTATAATATTAATAAACGCCTATAGACGAATTTTAATCAAAATCGTTGGAGCTGATTTTGAGAAAAACGTTATTTTCTCTTTTCGCCTATTAGTAAACTACTCTTAATTTTAAGGTTAAAGAGACACACATACAGACGGCATTTCAAAAACCACTCTTTAGGGTTCGGGGGGTCATGAAAAGTCGACACCCAACAATATCTCGATTTAGATTTTTTTGACGGTCGCAATAATTTACTCTAAATTTTCAAAAAGCTAAATATATATATATATATAATACATATATATATATACACGTGTATAGATTGAAAATTATTGGTTATAAAAATATGTTTCAAATAAATGATTGTTATTATAAATAGACCTACATATTTGCAATGATAAGTAATTTCAGGTCTCAAAAGAGTTAAGAATTTATGATTATTTAAAAATTAGAATTTACGCATCAAACCGAAACACTTAAAGCGTTTTTGACGAAAGACTAAGAGTAGCCATTTTGTTTGTAATATTGATCAATGCCTGGAAATGAAATTTAATCAAAATCGTTGGAGCCGATTTTGATAAAATAGATTTTTTCTCTTTTTGTCCTTAAGGAAAATACCCTTAATTTCAGGATTAGATATGCGATCCTAAACCCCTTGGGGCAACCATATGAAAACCCTTGATGCCAAGTTTTAGCGTGATCGGTAAAATATTTTAGGCTCTACTCCGAGGTACAGACAGATGGCAATCCAAAAACAACTTTTTTGTAATCGGGGGGTCATGAAACGTCGACAGTCATCAAAATCTCGAGCTCGATTTTTTTGACGATCTCAATAATTTCTCTACCTCCAAGGTAGCGAGAAATAAATATGAGTAAAGAACGACACTAAACACGGGACATACCTGAATAGCTTAGTGGTAGAACATTGATCGGCTAATCCAAGGGTTCCATATTCGATTACCGTGTCCAGCTGTCTTTTTCAATTTATTCGACTATGTCTCAGTAACTGCTGACTCCCGTAATTATAATCATCCATCCCCCAAGCTTCGCCTTTCATATAATATATTTAATTGTATAAAGTTTTTTCTTCCAGCTTCATCGTTCTAATTAAGTATTTTATAACAAAGTCCTCAAAAATATATTGGTAAATCCCTAGAGAAACTGGTCTACAACTAATTGGTAAACTCCGCCGATCAACAAAATAACCGATATTTAGAGAAAAGGGGGAAGAAATTAAGCCGATTAAATAACATTAAAGCTGTGTTGGTTTCAGTTTTGGAAAAAATTCTCCGGCTAATTGAGTCACCAATTAATGGTACGAAGACTTTTATCGAGCTTGGCTAGGGTGGGAGCACCCTCGTGTGGTCACCAGGGTGTGTGATGGAAATGGAAAAAGGTGGGGCGGGGGAGGGGGTGTTCCAACAAGGATTACGAAACCACGAGCTGGGGGGTCACGTGTGGCTCCTGGCAGTCTCTGTTCAAGTACCACTTTATTGAAAGCTACTTTACTTTGAGGGGAATATTAACGAAATTGCCTACTTGGGAATTTCCAAGCTATTTTACGAAGTGGGTTATATCTTAACTTGACGCACCTGATTAATCTAAGCACTATCACACTGAAATGCCAATTTATGAAATATTATTATTATTATTATTATTATTATTATTATTAGCACCGCGTCTTACTACCCATTCGGGTTATAAGTACTTACGCTAATGTGTAATGGTAGGGTGATTGTGAGATGAAATGGAGGACCTACAGTTTAACGTGGAATCCGAACCACGGTGGAGGCCTGGCATTCCCCACATTCACAAGATGTCTTGTCAGAGGTGAAGGAAGGGTTTGGTAATCAGATAAATCTNAATCAGATAAATCTTTGCCGGGACCGAGGATTGAACCCCGGCTGCCAGCATAGAAGTCTAACACCTTACCCCTAGACCGCCACGTCACCAATTTATGAAATAGAAAGAGAGGAAATAATATGAGAAGTTCCCCCTATTAAACCTTTGATTTACCTGCTTATAGCACTTACCCTATTCAACTGACGAGTATCAACACCCAGTCTTCCATTAGCACCTTGATAACATTGATTAGCATTTCAAAATTACCTTTTTTTCTTGCTTATTATTCTAGATATACATAATATGGTACCTTGGACATTTTTAATCTACATCCCAGCAGGAAAATGTCAACAGGCCATTCTCTAGAATAAACCAAACTGTTGACGATTTAAAAAAAAACGAATTTACAAACAAACTACTTTAAGATTTAAAAAAAATTGTGATAATTTAAGAATATTTTTTAAATTATTTAAGGACTTTAGTTTATTGGTTCAATGTTATATCTTTAAAACTTATTGAATAAAACATAAATACATTAAATGGGAAATCCTATCTTTACTTAACATAAAGTCACAGGCAAAATCCTTAAGGTGGGGTGGAAAGGGACGCGAGAAAAGGACAGTGATTTTGTAACTTTTATAGCAAAACATTTCTTCGTCCAAAATAAATATAATGTTTCTTCAGTAGAAACATATAATTTAATTTTCTTCACATGGTGATACCAGCAGTTATTCAATATCTGTCAAAGGTGTCCTGGAATTTAATGACAACTATTTCTGTGAATTTATAAAGTTTATTATCTAATGCCGCTATGCTTGTGACAAATATTCAACAACTGTTGATATCACCGTGTGCAGAAAATTAAACTAAACGTTGCTATTGGAGCAATATTTTGTAAAAAAAACTGATCTACCCTCGCGTCCTTTACATCCCCACCTTAAAATGACACATTTCGGGGGCCTCAAGTAGGGATGGGAAAAAAGTATCGATACTTTACTAATATCGATATTTTCCTTTCGATACTAGCGTTTTTCACTCACACTTTTTTCCGATACTTTTATTAATATTAGTACTCACATTCCAGTATCGGATCTGTATCGAAAGAAACAACTTTCTTGTTATCTTCACCCATGCTGTGATTAAATGTTTACTAGTTGGAGTGTGGTAGAAGAACAAATGACACTATTTCTCAAATGTCAGTTCTCACTAATTCTCTGCATGATAAGCCAGAAGCAACTCTAGAACTCAATCTTTTTAAGCTTATCATGTAACTCGTAGCTGTTCTTTCAACTTTGTTTATCAATACATCGTGATACCTGACGGGGCACGTAGCGACCCCACCTTCCTTTATCAATGAGCACAGTCATCACAAACTAAACAAAAGAATCTTTTTTTAGTCAACTCAAAAGAGTCCCCCTTGCAGACGGAGAAGAAAAATTTATATGCGTTTCGTTATCGATACTTTTCTTCCGATACTAGTACGGTATCGATACTTTTAGTTATTACAGTATCGATACGTTTCTTTCGATACTACATCACTAGTTTTAAGGTTTAAGGTGCAATTCCTGCAATAGACTATACAGCAGCCAATGACGGGGGGATCGAGGTTAAAATCTTGGACGGGTGTACTAATTATGGTTTACCCTAAATGTTTTCCCCACTATTTTTACGCAAATGCGGGTACACTTCATATGAATTCAACCTTTCTCATCTCTAATACTTTAGCTTAATTAGTACAAATGTGCATAACCCGAACGGGTATTAATATGTGTTATCAAATAATTGAATTTAAGTATGTGTATATATATATATATATTAAAATAGTATTTCAACTATCTGCAATGTTGGAACATGGTTTAGTATTATTTGCCTGTAATGAGGCCGGGGTTTGCATCCTGCCCAAATTTCACATTTTCCTTCCACGCAAATGCAAGTATATTTTCTCTAAATTCTACCTCATTCATCTCTACCATATATGGTGGATGAATGGTCTAAGGCGTCACTCTTGTGTAACACTGGTCACTGAAGATGAGGATATTGTGGTTCGAAGACCAGTCAAATATAATGGGGGTGGTTTTTCTTGAATTGTTTCCTGCTCTACCTCCACGCAAATGCGGGTAGATTACCTCTAACTAAAATTATTTCCTCATTCTTACCTCATTAGAGTAATTTAAATATATGTGTAAAACCTGAACAGGTAATAAAAAAACAAGATTACTGGTATTATATTATTATTATTATTATTAGCACCTTGTCTTACAACCCGTTCGGGTTATACGCACTTACGCTAATGTGTAATGGTAGGGTGATAGTGAGATGAAATGGAGGACCTACAGTTTAACGTGGGGTCCGAACCACGGTGGAGGCCTGGCATTCCTCACATTCACAAGATGTCTTGTCAGAGGTGAAGGAAGGGTTTGGTAATCAGATAAATCTGTGCCAGGACCGAGGATTGAACCCCGGACCCCAGCACAGAAGTCCGACACCTTACCCCTAGACCACCAGGTCGCCATACTGATATTTTAGTATATTAAATAATAAATTAAAACCTCACACTTATATCTTGTTACAACTGGCCACCAAACTACATAAATGTTATTTTATAGCTTAGAAAAAGAGCCGTACAAAATATTAGTTTCAAAATAAAACGTTTTTATTTTGTAATTAGCACATGAACACAACCGAAGATGGTTTTTATGATATCGTAAACCGTTCTTCAGCTGTTTAGCCATATTAATTTATGAAGAGATCACAGCCTTTTAAAAACTCTTGTTCGAAAAGCACTTTTAACTGAACCATAGACGCCGCTTCGACAAAAAACAGAAACATCCAAATGGTTATTTTCTTAAGTTCGTGTTTCATTAATTTGGAAAAGGTTAAAATAAAATTTGGAATAAATGGTTTGTTGTGAAGTGCAAAAAGCAACAGCTCAGCATGGTTTGGCGAATCGATACCTCGTAGTTTTTCCCAGCTGTCACTTACAAACACTCCCACTGTAAATAGATTCTAGACATGTTCTGTAACCTCCAACCACCACTCTATCAAATCCCCAAGAATACCCATCCAAACAATTCAATGCTCTATGTCACCATGGCAATACTTCCCGAAAACAAAACTATAATCCATCTCCATTATTGTTACAATATCATAGTTTCCATATAATCTTTTTGTGTTTTTTAAGTAATTTATTTTAGTACCCCTATTACTACCCATTTAGCTAAAACGTATATGTACTAATTACCAGGACCCGGATTTTGATAACTTGTCTTCTTTTTTTTTTACACACAAAGTTCATAATTATATAAACTCTGTTCACGATCCCCTTGGCGGGGAAACTTATATTTTGTAAGTAATTTTTGTGTCATTTTTAAAGAATTTTTTAGACTTTTTAGGCATTTTCTAATCATTTTAAGGCATCCCTGTTGATTAACTGTATTTTTAAATACTATCTATATTTAATAAATGCGTAAATGAAAAAACATAATTTTTCAACACACAATTGTCGGAATAAGAAGATCGTAGGCTATGAATTTTGTATCCTCCTTGCTTGTCTGGTTGTAAAATACACATTCCTGGTGAGACACTGCAACTAGGCTGGTGAGGGTTGCGTTGGAAGGGGTAGCTATTACTTCTGTAGCATATATTTGTAAATATATATTATCTCTAGCAGAATTCAAGAGTTTAGTTGTTAAAAAGTTTTTCATTACATTTTAAATTAGGTAAAATGCGTGTTTGATTTAGTCGTGTCCATTCATTACTGGTTTTTGTATATATTTTAGGTCATTTCTTGAAAATTCTATTATTATTTTTTTAGAATTTTTAAGTAATTTTATAGATAGTTTTTTATTATCTTTAGGTCATCAAAACCTGGTCCATCCTAATTATGCTAGTCTGTTAGGGGTAATGAAGGCTAAATTTAGATCATGTGTACCCACATTTGCGTGGGAAGAGGGAGAGAGAGAGTGGAAAAACATTTGGTAAAAACAATCCTCAGCAAACTCAATAGGGATTCGAACCCCGATCTCCCTGTCATTGGCAGTCCAGTCTATTGCAAGAGTGAAGTGACGTTTTGAGCGGATATTTAGGCAACTAGAACGATTATGGTGGACTTTTGTAAAACTTGTTTCCGGTCTTATAAAACGCTCCATTTTATGCACCAACCCGGTATTCAAACGTGGCAACCTCAATAGATACACATACACATAACCTTAGCACTCTCGGCCATATTAGGTCCTTCTCGTTCTTCAGAAACCATTCATATTGTGACCGTTTCTCAAGGGAAATCCACCAAATCTCACCGAGAATAAAGTTATTCATCTTGAATGGCACTACAGACAGCTTCGCCCCGTGCTTATCGTGACTCAGCACAATTGTCAGACCTGCTACCCACCCTCGGGACCAACCAACCCCTGTTCGTGGGGTGAGCCAGCATGACAAGGGGATGAACCGGGTGTTGTTCAACTGTATAAAGCTCTTCAGGGGATTAAACGAATCATTCGCAATGTTGTGCGCTTTGGAAGGTGTCGGCAGCGATCACAAACTCCATATTGCTGCTGGCTGATGTTTTGAATTCATGCAGACAATTTATATTACAAGTTATTAAAATAAATATATAAACATGACGGTACTGCGGCTAAGCTGAAAATACAACGGGGAATAAATGGAAAAGTACAATTACTATTCACACTTTCTCATAAAGTTAATTAGAGTTTATAGCCAAATGAATAAAAATAAGTTAAGTTTTACTAATAAAACATTTTTTTTTAAATCATGCGAAACATATTTCAGCTATAAACTTTTAACATTGAAAAATTTAATATTTTCATAAAGTAGTCATTCATTTGAGGGCTAGAATCTAAATATAACTGCACATGGGATGGGGAAAGATGAAATCACTGTAATACCGATTTCACAATTACATTACTTTCTCTATATGAACAGGTTTTTTTTCCAGCACGTCTTATTATCCTCCAGGGCTTTCTATATTTTAACACTTATACTGTAGGTATTGCGAATATATAATTTAGAGGAAATATACCCGAATATGCGTGGAAGAGAAGATTAAAACCATTTATGTAAATCTACCCTTTACACCTGGCTGAGATTCGAAATACATCCCATCATTGGCAAATCATAGCAGATGAGGTAGATGCCTTAGCCTGTGTGCCCACCAAAAGGCCTACTAGATATATTCACTTATAGAATAGTAAAAATATCTCTGACAAAATATCAAATATAATATGTTCAAATAATGTTTTAAAACATTCTAAATAACGTAAGGTATATTGGAACATAATTATTATATATGTGTTGTAGAAATATACTCGTACATTTTGCACTTTTAGTCGTTACTAACAAAAATCATAAATCAAATATTTTGCTAACTCTGAAATTTAGTTCGCAAATATTTTTTTCATATTGAAATTAAATTACTGTCCTAATAGGTCGGGATTTAGAGTTTATCAGCAAAGTAAGCTCCATTGTAGAGTACAGAAATACACACATTAATACTTTATTTTAGTATAAAATTAACGGGTTAAAAAAACGACTAAATCAACCCATTAGTTTTTTATTTACATTGATGAATGAAAGTGTTCACTTTGACGAAATAATCTACTTCCTGTTTTAAAATAATGCAAATTTAAATTAAATTTTAAGCACTTTTAATTGGCGAGATTTATATCAGTTTTATGGCATGAATCTACCATTAAATTCCAATTGATTATATAATAATATATTAAAAATAAAGGTACATTTTTCTTCCAACCAAACCACAGAGTTAATGAGATTTGGAAACTTACAATTAAATTACTTTACAACATTGATTATTTTACAATATTTTGCATTCAGATCTATTGGGGTTGACTAATATTATTTTGCTGGGCGTTTTGAAATGTCCAATAGTCGGATCTATATTACCTATTAGCTGTATGTCCTTACAGTTTTTATTCATCGAGATATTGAAAGAATGTAGTGACTCGAATTTTGCTATGCTCTATTTACGCAGAACATGGAGGAATATTCGAGAAGCGCCAAAGACCTGCTGTTAGTGTTTGAGTAGTGGAGTGTCACCACCTTAACTCGTTAGAAATAAAGAACATTCAAGAATGTTCAAGCTTTCCTGTTTGGGATAGACAAGTGCAGCGTCTCCACCTCATTTAGCCAGAAATCAGGAACATTCTAGATATCCTGCTAATGCTAGATTAGCGCAGTGTCACCTCATAAACTCACCAGAAATCAGGAACATTCTAGATATCCTGCTAATGCTAGATTAGCGCAGTGTCACCTCATAAACTCACCAGAAATCAGGAACATTCTAGATATCCTGCTAATGCTAGATTAGCGCAGTGTCACCTCATAAACTCACCAGAAATCAGGAACATTCTAGATATCCTGCTAATGCTAGATTAGCGCAGTGTCACCTCATAAACTCACCAGAAATCAGGAACATTCTAGATATCCTGCTAATGCTAGATTAGCGCAGTGTCACCTCATAAACTCACCAGAAATCAGGAACATTCTAGATATCCTGCTAATGCTAGATTAGCGCAGTGTCACCTCATAAACTCACCAGAAATCAGGAACATTCTAGATATCCTGCTAATGCTAGATTAGCGCAGTGTCACCTCATAAACTCACCAGAAATCAGGAACATTCTAGATATCCTGCTAATGCTAGATTAGCGCAGTGTCACCTCATAAACTCACCAGAAATCAGGAACATTCTAGATATCCTGCTAATGCTAGATTAGCGCAGTGTCACCTCATAAACTCACCAGAAATCAGGAACATTCTAGATATCCTGCTAATGCTAGATTAGCGCAGTGTCACCTCATAAACTCACCAGAAATCAGGAACATTCTAGATATCCTGCTAATGCTAGATTAGCGCAGTGTCACCTCATAAACTCACCAGAACTCAGGAACATTCTAGATATCCTGCTAATGCTAGATTAGCGCAGTGTCACCTCATAAACTCACCAGAACTCAGGAACATTCTAGATATCCTGCTAATGCTAGATTAGCGCAGTGTCACCTCATAAACTCACCAGAACTCAGGAACATTCTAGATATCCTGCTAATGCTAGATTAGCGCAGTGTCACCTCATAAACTCACCAGAACTCAGGAACATTCTAGATATCCTGCTAATGCTAGATTAGCGCAGTGTCACCTCATAAACTCACCAGAACTCAGGAACATTCTAGATATCCTGCTAATGCTAGATTAGCGCAGTGTCACCTCATAAACTCACCAGAACTCAGGAACATTCTAGATATCCTGCTAATGCTAGATTAGCGCAGTGTCACCTCATAAACTCACCAGAACTCAGGAACATTCTAGATATCCTGCTAATGCTAGATTAGCGCAGTGTCACCTCATAAACTCACCAGAACTCAGGAACATTCTAGATATCCTGCTAATGCTAGATTAGCGCAGTGTCACCTCATAAACTCACCAGAACTCAGGAACATTCTAGATATCCTGCTAATGCTAGATTAGCGCAGTGTCACCTCATAAACTCACCAGAACTCAGGAACATTCTAGATATCCTGCTAATGCTAGATTAGCGCAGTGTCACCTCATAAACTCACCAGAACTCAGGAACATTCTAGATATCCTGCTAATGCTAGATTAGCGCAGTGTCACCTCATAAACTCACCAGAACTCAGGAACATTCTAGATATCCTGCTAATGCTAGATTAGCGCAGTGTCACCTCATAAACTCACCAGAACTCAGGAACATTCTAGATATCCTGCTAATGCTAGATTAGCGCAGTGTCACCTCATAAACTCACCAGAACTCAGGAACATTCTAGATATCCTGCTAATGCTAGATTAGCGCAGTGTCACCTCATAAACTCACCAGAACTCAGGAACATTCTAGATATCCTGCTAATGCTAGATTAGCGCAGTGTCACCTCATAAACTCACCAGAACTCAGGAACATTCTAGATATCCTGCTAATGCTAGATTAGCGCAGTGTCACCTCATAAACTCACCAGAACTCAGGAACATTCTAGATATCCTGCTAAAGCTAGATTAGCGCAGTGTCACCTCCTAAACTCACCAGAAATCAGGAACATTCTAGATATCCTGCTAAAGCTAGATTAGCGCAGTGTCACCTCATAAACTCACCAGAAATCAGGAACATTCTAGATATCCTGCTAAAGCTAGATTAGCGCAGTGTCACCTCATAAACTCACCAGAAATCAGGAACATTCTAGATATCCTGCTAAAGCTAGATTAGTACAATGTCAACTCCTCCATTCACCAGAAATTACATGTCAGAGTATATCAGATTAACTAGATTTATCAACATAAACTAAATCTATCTTTTATATAAAATCATTTATAAATATAAAATAAACGCCAAATCGACACACGCTTTATTTGGAAATTGGGACATTGACAAATAAAATATTGAATATATCACTTTTAAAAGATATAAAATTAGTAATATAAAATAATTGTATATTTTTAAAGGTATAAAATAATATGTCTAGCTTCTCTGCTGCAGCAGTTACTTATACCAAATTACAATAATAAAACATACTACTGAACTCTAGCCGTATTCTCTTCAATTTAATAAACTGGCCAGCGTCCTTTTCCCTAAAAGACTGAGAGGGAGGAGTAAGTTGTGACAACTTACAGCCCAACCTCCCTTCCCCTCCCACAAGGAGAGAAAGGTTACACAAACCTTCCGATAAGATAATCAGAAATTAGCATTACCCTTTAGTCTCTACTTTAGCTAACAAAAACAGAAGTTACTTTTCATGAGAAAATAATTTAAAAATGTAGTATTCTATGAGTTATGTAATGTGTGGGAATAGTTTCAAAATGTTACTGATGAAGTAGGCCATCATCTGAAATATGTTTAATCAGGAAATTCATTACATAATTTATGTTATTATTTAGTGAGTTAGGTGAATTTAAGCTAAACCCTTAATATAAGCTGATTTCGCATATATATTAATATATAAGATAACTTATGTATCGTGACTGTCATGATTTTGGACATTACGCCCACTCTTGCTTACTAATACTCGTCTAGATAGGGCTGATATTCAATCTAATTAAGCAAAACAAGGGGCTTATGAAGCTATTTGGCGAAAAAGGAATGAAGATACTGAAGGAGGTTACATAAGAATGTGTTACATACCCTGTAATAATCACAAGACACTGTTAGAGTAATAAAATCTTGCAGAGTACGGTGGTCAGGACATGCAGTGTGAGTGGAAGAATTTGGATCTTTGTCCAGGATAATTAGTGGCAAACCCAATGAGAAGAGACCATTGGGAAGACCCGTGGTGGAAGGAAGTAAGGTGAAACCGTCCGGCCCCTAAAACTCGTCTGTTTCTGCGCATGACGTCAGCTTAGGGGGACTCGCTTTACTGCGAGCATTGGCGCTGTGGCACGTTTTATAGTAAACCTTAGGTTTCAACACTGCCTTATATACATCATTACAGAATAATGTACAAGTATGTAGAGATCTTTTATAGAAAATTTATAGCAAGAATAATATGTGTGTGAAATAATGAAATTACATATATTTCATTAATCTATTGTTTTTATTTTCCTTGTTTGATGAATTTAACAAGTTCGTTCACTTTGTACAATAATAATGAAATTACATATATATTTCATTATTATTGTGCAAAGTGAACGAACTTGTTAAATTCATCAAACAAGGAAAATAAAAACAATAGATTAATATTTTACTACTCAAAATATTATGATGCAAACGTTAAGGAATATTTGTTTCGAATCATCATATTTGTTTCCATCAATATAAAATTAAATTATGAGTTTAAAACAAAATCCTTGACTTGAACGAATAAACCACAAGAAAAAACTACTGTTATTTACAACAGAAAAAAACACAAAAGATAATATGTAACCAAGAAAAGCAAAATAAATTTAAAATATTTTAAACCATTATTAAGTAAACAAATATTACTTTTTCATTATAAAGGTCTATTTTATAACTGCAATATTAGGCCATATCTATCATCTCTTTTAGTTTTTAAATCTCTGATTGGAAATTATTGTTTTTCCTTTCTCATATAAATATAAAACTATGCAATCATGAACATTTTCAACCTTGAAATTTTGATGAATCTTTGCGTTTAATATCCCCCAAACCCCTCAAAAAAGTGTAACTTACAATTATGTATGTAACTGGATCTTTATCCTAAAATATTTAATGAATTTTATTCAAATTTTAAATTGATATTTAATATAGCTATACCTCAGAATTTTTATCCAGACGCTAGCTCTTAAATTAAGAATAATTTTCTGAAAATTGATTTGTTATTAAATTCAATTTTTTTTATAAGTCACTTTAACTATTTTGTTTAAAATGGATAGGAGTGTTAACCTGACAATATACACTGTGTATTTGTTTACCGGGTAAAAATTTATTTATGGAGATTTCTTCCAGATGGTTTTATATTTCTGTATTTTTGTGGAGAATATAGTAAAATCCGTCATTTTAAAGACTTCTGGAAATTTTCTTTAGCAAAATGATCAGAACAGATTGTGATTGGATGGAAATGTTATAATTAGCTTAGAAGAAATAGTATAATTTAACGAAGAAATGATTTTGTAAATATAAAAATAAAAATAGATTGAATGAAGGAAAAAAATATTAAATTATTCCAAATACTCTTGAAAATAATATAAAATATCAATTTAGAAATCTTACATTCTTATTTTTGCTCAATGTCCATCTGGGCCATACGCAGTTATTTACACAAAATAATATGGATATGAGAAATGTAAAATTTAGAAGAAATAAACCCTCATTCAAATATGAAGGGAGGAAGAAACCATTTATGAAAACCCACCTTTATCACAATCAGTTGGGAATCGATGCTTAGACTAAGTCCACGTGATCGCCTATGCTTGTCGAACTAAACAATCAAATCAGGATTTACTCCCTCGTTAGTCAAAATTTTCCGTTTCTCAGATAAAAGCACCAAATTTTACCATAGTAGATTACTTTGGCAAGAAAATTTGTAGGCCACCAGTTGGAAATTCCTGGTCTAGAGCAATAATTTAATATTGTTGAAGTATTATGAAGGAAAACCGTGTAAAGTTGGCTCAATATAAGCGTAATAATATTGTAAATGTCCTAATATATATATGTATATATATATATATATATATATATATAGAGAGAGAGAGAGAGAGAGAGAGAGAGAACATTGTTGGAAATACTGACAAATAAAAAATACATATTGTAACAATGGCAGAAAAGAACGAAAAGTTAATAAACTCGAATTTAAACGACAAAGTAGAGAAAACTCCCATTAATAATATCCACTTTTATAAAAAAAAAAAATATCCATCCACCCGCATCGTCGGGAACGTGTAGTTTACAGCGTCGACATTCTTATCTAGTTTGGTTTTTCGGTAACGGGGAGATAGGGGTTCAAATACCAACAGGGTTTACTTACGTTGTTGTTCATAAATGGTTATCCAGCTTCCCTCCAAGTCAGTTCCTACCTTATTAGTATAAATAGGCAAACCTCAAGAACAGGTAAAATAATGAGGCTCATATTTTTTAAATAAATACAAGTATACTAATGCTAATAAAATAGTGAGAACTTACGCAAAAATACTAACAAAATTAATCAATATTTAATACTCGCTTCTGTTGTCAAATCCTTGAAATGGGATGGCAGCCCTGTTCTAAATGGTTCTCCACCCTCCCTCCCCGCAAATAAGGGTACACTTACTCTAATTCAACCATCTTCACCCCTAGCATATTTGCGTGGTTAAATATCCGTATAACTCAAAAGGGTAAAAATATATGGTGACAAAAATACATTTATTTAAAAATAGCTTCTACATGATTTTGGATTTTGATTTTGACTAACGGCGATTATAAGTCTTGAAGACCCAGTAGTGTAGCTTATTATTACTATTAAATTATGTATAATATTTTAATGAATCTCTGTACAATTTATCTATAAAGCATCAAACGTTGCAATATTAAATTTGGTAGTAAAGTCAAAGGAAATTACTTAAAAGATTTCAGATTAAATTTATGCTCCCTCTTACATGCTACTATACACTTTATTTTATTAAGTTCATCGTTCGGAAAACTAAGTTATTTATTATTGCTGCCAAACTTGGCATGATTCCTAATTTTTTAAACATTTAAACACCTCAAATAGGTGGTATATTTGTCTGGTTTCCCTCAAGTTGTCCCTTCTTCAGCTACCCAACTCCCCCGAAGCTGACGTCACGACAACAAGGAAGGGTGGGAGAACATGCGCACGGTTTCACCTTTACTTCTTACCACCACGGGGAAGAAAGACCTAGATGCAGATAGTAGATTAGAATGGACCTGAAAGAGACAGGGTGTAATGAGGTGTACTGGACATAACTAGCTCAAGATAGGGATAGGGTGTAATGAGGTGGACTGGACATAACTAGCTCACGATAGGTATAGTGTATTGAGATGGACTGGATAGAACTTGCTCAAGATAGGGATATGTGGCCTACTTTTATAAGTGCGGCAATGATCTTTCGAGGTTCTAATGCTTCTATTTTAGTAAGTAAGTATAGTGTATTATTATTATTATTATTATTATTATTATTATTATTATTATTAGCATCATGCCTTACTACCCGTTCGGGTCATACGCACTTAGGCTAATGTGTAATGGTAGGGTGATTGTGAGATGAAATGGAGGACCTACAGTAGGAATCCGAACCACGGTGGAGACCTGGCATTCCCCACATTCACAAGATGTCTTGTCAGAGGTGAAGGAAGGGTTTGGCAACCGTGAAATAAACAGTGAATTTGTTGTATTAAAAAATAAAATGATAAACCACATTTGGAGCAATGCATAAATATTTAGGGTTATGTTTAGGCGGAACGATATCCCATTTTGGAAAAACTCCCCTCGGTACACCCGGCCGAGATTCGAACCTCGATCTCCTGATCATCGACAGTCTAGTGGCTAGTCTAATGCGAGAAAAGTGCGTTGGACCACGTGCCCACCGAGTTGGGAGATAGCATTTTTTAATATGACTTATAGAATTATTTCTGTTGGTGTTATATTATTTTTATTATTAATTTGGTACGAAACAGTTTTTATTTTACAATTTAAAGACTAAAGGTAAAATATATTAGTTCTGTCCTTATCACCCAATCCCCTTAGTTAATTAACTAGTGGTGCCTACGATTGTTACCATTATGATGAGAGGCCAATCAGCGAGGAAAAAGGGGTCAAGAGTGTTGGACAGTTTTGAATGAAGAATATTTTATTTATAAAAAGGTGGGTTTTCCCATGTGAACCTCCCTCTTCCCCCACTACTTCACACACATTCAATTTACCGGGATGTCATTTGGTATTGTTTATAACCGTTTCAGTGGTTGAATGGTCTAAGGCGACACTCTCGTTCTAGACTGGACTACTGATGACGGGTAGATCAGGGTTCGAATCCCTGCCAGGTCTACTGAGACTGGTTATTCCTAAATGTTTTTCCAATTTCCTTTCACGTTAATGAGGGTTGATTTACCTCTAAATTGCTTCATTCCTCATCCTTAATCCACTTGATTATTAAAGTACCGCGTCAAACCACCCGTTAGGGTTATACGCTTAGGTACTAATTACGTTAATAGTTTTAGGGTTTAGTAAAAGGAAGTGTACCCACATTTGCGTCGGGAGGAGAATAGAAAACCATTCGGGAAAAACCATTCTCAGTACACCCGACTGAGATTCTAACATCGATCTCCCTGTCATAGAAAGTCCAATCTACTGCGAAAGTAGCTCGTTAGACCACGCGGCCAACAAAGCTGGTATGCGTATAACCTGAACAATGAGTGAGACGTAACGATATATTCATTGTAATATATTCATACAATCGCTTAGATCTACATTTTTGTTCAATTAATATTGTTCTGTTCCCTGTGGGTGGTCGCCAGGATCATGAGCCTTGGTCGACCAAATTACAATTAATGGGAGAGATGTAGAATTTTCTTTCAAATTTGAAAAATACCAGTCCCTAATTGGTTCGAACTAAAACTTTTTTTTTTTTACGATTGGCAGGAAGACTGGACTAGTTGAGAGACAGTCCAGACGTGGTTATAAAAGGGGTTGAACTGGGCCGAGAGGGGCACTCTATTTCAATTTCATGTCACTCCGGTTCAATTTTATTGCGCTTTGTTGGCACTCCGGTTCAGTTTATTGTGACTGGTTCAAAATTTAGTTCAATTTTTCTGCTCTTTTTTTTTTAACATCACGTTTTTTTAACACCCGTTCAGACTAAACGCCTATATCTAATAATGCTAATAAGTGAGGGATGAGAAAGGTTTAATTCAGAGGAAAAGTACCCGTATTTGCGTGGAAAGAGGATGGAAAACACTAAGTAAAGCCCTCATTACACCCTACTGGGATCGAACAAGGATATCCTCATCATCGGAAGTGTATTCTATTGAGGTAGTGACGCCTTAGACCATGTGGTCACTGAAGAGTATCTTATCGTTCTTAGTGATACTTTGTGTAATTCTGTAGCTACAAGCCCTTTATTTGATGTAGGATCGTTAGTGATGACTCTCAGAACGTATTTCTATTTTTAGATGGAATGGTGTGTTATACTATTAACATATATACTATTAATGTGGTATTTTTTGCTGCCGTGCTCGCTGTCTAGGTGTGCAGTGCCGCGTGCCTAACTCTTATGCAACTTGTTGTACACGCATACTTGAACAGCTTTGATCTCCCGGCGCTGAATGCCAAAACTTTGAACACAATTTAATGGTATCAGCATAATTTTCCGGGTGTAATTGTACAGGGATTTCGTGTTACTTTTGGTTAAAACAAGCTATATGTGCAATTTGAGCTATGAGTTTCCAAACAACCTGTATATATGCACAATACACAGATATATATGCTATTAATCAGTAACCCGCCTCGGTGGCGTAGTTGGCTAACGCGCTTGTCGTGTTGAAGCTCGACTGCTGAGGACGGGGAGATCGAGGTTCGAATCTCGGTCGGGTGAACTGGGGGTGGTTTTTCCTAAATGGTTTT
>CABFOV010001009.1:46115-59279 GCA_902141375.1 Timema poppense
AGAAATTTGGAAGGTTGAAATAGAGGAAGTGAACCCGCATTTGCGGGGAGGGAGAGTGGAAAACCATTTAGGAAAAACTACCCCCAGTTCACCCGACCGAGATTCGAACCTCGATCTCCCCGTCCTCAGCGGTTGAGCTCAACACGACAAGCGCGTTAGCCAACTACGCCACCGAGGCGGGTTTTAACATAAACATTTTTTGTGTTCACCATGTCTAACTTCCCATTCGGAACATCCGTATAGTTACGCTAATAGGTAAGGGCTGAACAAAGTATAATATATAGATAAATGTACCCACATTTTCTTGAAAATTAATTGAGTAAAAATAACCACAAATATAAACCAGACTATTATTCTATCATTAATCCCCCTGCCACCTTAAACTAATATATTAAGAGAGTAGTGAACTATATTATGCGATAACGATGTGTGTATCGGTAATATTAGTTAGATCAGTTAACTCGTATCAGTGGGCAGGCGGACTAAATGTCAGACTTCTCTATTCTAGATTGTCAGTCACGGGAAGGTTGTAGTTTTAATATTGGCAAAATGTATTGAAGGCGTTTCTTAGCTTTTTTTTTTTATCGAAGCTTTGAATTGTGTTTACACACAACCTGGTCATTAGAAGCTTGAAATATTTTAAATTAAAAACATAATACAATCCCTTATAGAATTGAATTGATCCGAAAAATTAACTGCTGAATTTATGAGCAAAGCAGATGAATACGAAAATAAAATAGGAAAATCATAAAAGTATTTAAAAGATAAAAAATAAATCTCAACATATGACAGTAATCAAATGAGGCACTCTATAAGAGAAGACTTAAATGTAATTAAAAATATTCGCCTGAAATATAAAACGGAGTAAACAAATAAATTCTTTCGCAATAGCGCGCAACAAATAACGGTCACCAATTAAATAAAGAGCCGGGTGAACAGAGGAATGGCTGCGACATTCCACCAGAATGTGATACACAAAGGGGAGTTTCTCAAAGCTCACATACTGGAGGTGGTTTCTCCCCTAATTAAAAAAAACGAACCATGGTTCTCTTAACGTATTACCGACATGGAGCTGCATTTCTATGACCTCCTGTATTCTAAATGTACACTCCGTTTATCATGAAAGATAGCAATTACTCGTATTCCTTGACGGAGTGTACTCTGATCCTATCTTATAAGCTACGCCATAGTGGAAACGTGTAAGGCAAGTTTTCTATCTTTCAGGGTAAACTAAGTGTAAGGGCCTCCGTGTAGAAGACTAAAATCGCAACTTACCTTACGGAAAGCAGTTTGTAATGAATAGTGATCAAAACCCACTGTTAGTGCCGGGTGTGAAGGACCCAATGCCAAATATAGTCCTTCAACATTTTAGAAAACATTCTAAATAAATCTTTAGTCCTTCAGTTCCAACACTGATATACCTAGAACCGGCTCGGTAGATGGACTGCATTCCTGGCTGATGGCCCTCCAGGTATTTGAGAGACCGTCGCGACTTCAAATCCAGAAGAAGGTGAGCTAAGTGTTTAAACCGGTGATTCCTAACTTTTTTTTTGTGCCATGCCCCACCTCCCCCCATTTATATAAAAACAAATAGTGTTGCAAGGTTATAGTAAAATTTTACAAACAAATATTCAATTAATAATACCACTTTAAATTTACAATATTAGGTACAAACACGGTAAATTTAAATTAGACTTTGTAGGTCTAGCAGCCCTAACCCATTAGGTTCAAGAAAAAATCCATAAGTTTGATTATAAGTTACCGAGATCTTTGAGATTGCTATTTACTACAAATAAATTTGATTGCAGGCACCAAATTAGTTAGCTTCAGTCTTAGGGGAGAGTCGTATAGTATCGGACAGCGGCTAGTATCGGACAGATCATGTTTCAATAAACTACTGTTAGCTAGAGAATCCTCTCAGATATAATATTGCTCCTCTTGCTTGCAGCCAAAGACAACAGTTAGTTGAAGGCGCGCCCTTGAGCCGTACGGTTTCCACGAGTGTTTGTGTAATTTATGCGCTTTGTTTCTTTGTTCCAACTACATTTTCAAGACTTCTCATTCTTACACGGTAATTACAATTAGTTTGTTTATTGGATATAAGGTAAAGGGTAAACTCATGAATAAGTTATAATATTGATTTGCTCAACAAAGAAAATATGATTGTAATGACTACCATTATTTTATTGCCATACAGATCGGCTAGTATCGGACAAGTTGTTTTCGTCCAGTACCGGACAAACTGAGGGATGCCACAAATTTTTTATCAACATTAACAACAAATAAAGCTCAAATAAACACTCAATTTAAGGTTAGATAAGATTACTCAGATTAGGTTTATATATATATATATATATACCTAATACTAAATTATATATATTATATATATTTATTTATTTTGTCTTCATAGAACATTTTCTTTCAGGTAACCTATTCTGGAATTTTACACTATGCCTAAATCAAAGAAAAAGGAAAAAGTAGGCTTACGTGGGAAGTGGCAAGAAGAGAACATGAAAATAGCTGTAGAGAAGGTTTTAAGTAACGCTATGACAGTGAGACAGGCGGCAAATACATACGCTGTTCCTAAAAGTTCCTTAGGAGACAGAGTAGCGAAGTTAAAATTAGGAAATGAAGTAAAAATAGTTCCTGACCGGAAAACAAATTGTGATGTAGTTGGATTAGTAAGCTATGCTTTTACCAAAATTTGCCGAATGGATATAGATTTAAAAAAAAAGGGTTTGAATGTACAGGTATACATCCATATAATCCAAACATATTCACAGATTTGGACTATTTGCCATCGTAAGGACTAGATATTCCCGACTCTGTCTATGAAGACATAGGGGATATGATTGTAGATTTCCTGGATCATTTTTCAATAGCTCTAAGACTCCACTCACATCAAATTATGGACACGAAAATTTACAATCAACATTTGAATCTCCAAGAGCCTCAACTTCTGTATCTCCACAACCTCCATTTCCAGAGTTATTTACTTCCATGACTTCACAACAGTCAACTTCAACCGCACAAACTTCAACATCAAAGACTCCACAGTCATCAACTCCTTCAACTGGGTTTTTCCACACCATAATCACACAAGTGTCACCAGTGCCTGTCGCTGCAGAACGCAGATTAAATGTTAGAAGAATACGTGGTGCTAAGAGCGAAATACTAACATCAAGTCCTTATAAAGCTCAGTTAGAAGAAAAACAATTCACGAAAATGGGAAAATCAAAAACTAAGCTGGAAGTCACGATAAAAAAAAACTACATCAAAATAACAGAAAAGTTAACAAAACTTCGGCACAACTTATGAACGAAGAAGTTGAAAATAAAACCGACTGCATAATATGCGGAATTTTTTTTGACGAGGATTGGATAAAGTGTGACTTTTGCCAAGGGTGGGCGCACAAGAATTGTGCCAATACTGAATTAAATCCCTCTCTTTATAAATGTGACTCTTGTGAAAAAGCATCTTAAGACAATAAGAGAAGTTTGGTGTCCAAATTTGATTAAAAAATTATAATATTGTAATATGTCCGGTACTACCCGACAATACTTTTTTAAACTGAACTAAGCCTATTTTTTTAAATGACTCTAGAAAGAACAATATTTTCTATAAGCTATTTTAATACAGCAGGTATATAAATACACATGTAATCTTAATATTTACATGTCATTTGTCTCATTTTCATTTAATGAAATTATAAATTAAATTTAAAAACCTTAAGTGTCCGTTACTACACGACTCTCCCCTAAGTCCTCTCATTTTGTGATGTCCATGCGGTTTCTTAAATAATTACATGAATTAAATCTATTAAATATATATATAAGTTTCGGTCGTTTGATTTTGTCAGCCATTTTAACTCGAGGTTATATTTTTATTGCTAGAGTGTCAATGTCCATCTATTTTTGAATAACCTTTATTTTATGTTAACTGTCAAGGAGTAAAATACACCATCTGTTATGGCAATTAAAAACTACTTCGAAATAACTACATTCAATCCTCAAAGTTACAACATTTGTTTGTCAATTTTGAGTTATGTAACTTTTCATATATTCGCAACTAAATGAAAAAGATTTTCTTAATGTACTATTTTCAAAATGCCCCCTATATTCAAATCGCCCCCCTGTGGGGCGTGCGACCCACGTTAATAATCACTGGTTTAAATGATTTAAAAAAAAAATTAATGCCTTATTTTCACAAAAAAATTCCATAAGTACAAGGAGAACAAAGCGATCAAAGCTGACAAGAAATTCAAGAATATGAGAATAGAACGGTGAACATGACGACAAAAAAAATATATTTAAAAATGGCGTATGATTTTAATCGTAAAAACACTGGGTTCGTTAGGTAAACCAAACTTAAAATTTAGACCTTGCCACAACAGAAATCCATCCATCGGAGACCCTTAGCGGACACACGAACAGTGAGTCACCAGTTGGATATTAGTATCCAAATTTATTTTATATTTATAAATAGAGCTATACACGCACTAAACTCCGTTTTATCAATTGGGAGGGTTCACCGAGATGAACTAGATGGTGTTAGCCCAATCGAATATCTACCCGAACCAGCGGAATCACCTATCTAAAATTCATAGGTCTACAATGTCCGTCTCAGATGAGTAAATTAAGTATAGGCCAATTAGAAGTCTTTGATACATCTGATGCGGATTGATAACTATCATAATATATTTTTGCTTACTATTTGGTTTCTGAAAGTTGAAAAATGACACCTGGACACGGGAATCGAACCCGGGATCTTTGGCTATCCAGGAATTGTCCAGGTCCATGGGACGATTCCTGGATAGCCCAGTGGTTAGAGCATTGGCGTATTAAGCCAAAAGTCCCGGGTTCGATTACCGTGTCCAGGTGTCATTTTTCAATTTTTGGAATATAATATCTTGTTGGAGAATTCCTCAATAAAAAGCATAAATAATAGCTTCGGCTATTTGATTCTTACTATTTGACCTTAAGATTGAGAGCCCGGGGATTAGCTAATTTACGTTCGGATATCATTTACGAAATCTTTTTCTCCGCCTTCAATTTCAGACAGTACCCAGGCCAGGCTGAATGTGAACCCCAGCAGGCTGCAGTTAACGCACATCTTTGGAGACTCGCACGGACTGCCGTGAGCCTTCAATCAATCGTATTCCTGGCATTGGAAGTAGCGCCGACGGTTAGGTTCCATTGGTTTATTCTCGACGGTAGCGAGCTTGCATCGTATGGTTCTTTTATGGAGCAACGTATAAGACTGTTACCTGTCAGAGTAAAGTGGAGTGACCATGCGGCTGTACCTGGGGCACGTGGAAATATGCTCGGACCGTCTTTGGAAGGGAAGTGTTGTCAATGTTAATTTATAATTGTATATTTGTTTGCCCTAGCCATTCCATTTAGATAATGATCTTGTACACTTAGGTGACGTGTTGAGGTGTTAGTCCCTCACTAATCTTCTCACGATACACGCAGCAGAGGTAAGTACAAATGACCACTCCCTTGCAAACATCGAAGAACCTGTAAAATAACACTTTCACCTTGATCTTAGTGTTTTTATTTAAGTATCAGTTACTACCAGGATTGTATTCTGCTGCGAGTCAAGAGTTTGTTCGAATCATAAGGTTGTTACCACTCAGTTTTATATTACAGTCAACTCTCGATTCTACGACCCCGGGAATAGCGTTACTCTCGAAGTAACGACCCTTTTTTGGGGAACCGTGAGAAATGTGGGAAAAAAGGTTGAAAACTTTAAGGAAATCAGTTGTAAAATATGTTAGTTGCATTTATTTAGGTCGCTGCGTTGCAATTATCTTTGTGAGCGCTGTATTACTATTAACTGAGGTGGGTCAGGTATAAAAATAGACACCACCTCATCAATGCCAGCCAATATCACTTGACTCTGTCCACCCCCTCCCACAAGCAAGACAATGTTTCCCCGCGAGCGACTGCCGCTACATCACGCGCCAGGCTTACTTTTGCCATTCTGTGGTCCCAGTTCTATAATTTGAAAGACATTGTCGAGAAAACTGGCTCTAAGAAGAAGCAGGCCTCCATAATGGACGTCTTTAAGAAATAGGTAGGTTATATTTTATTTACTTTTTCACGTGTTGTCTAAAAAATGCAATTTTTTTCGTATGAAGGTCAGGGGTGGAACAAAATATGTTAATATTTCAATAACGACCCCCTCGAAATAACGACCCTTTTCCAGGGAACCGTGAAAGGTCGTAGAATCGAGAGTTGACTGTATAAGCATTACCTTCAGTGGTCCTAGTTATCACCCTGGTGACTAAAGAACTTAATTTTTGACCTTCTTTCACACGATACATAGCAAATAAGTTGAGTCAAGAACTAATCACTTCTTGGGCCTCCTTCAATATTGGGTCTGACCCGTTTCGGCCTCTTATCAGAATTACGGTCTTGTGAGAGGCTGGTCACCGAGTTGCCAGGAGGGTTTGGCAATAAGATGTCAGTGCTTTAGTGGAGGTTTAACATTTCAGCTACCGCGAGAAACACAGGTCTAATCACTCACCATCAGTAGAACCTGGTACTCGAATGAAACGTGCACGAGTCCTGCCAGGCTTTTAAACGTCCACGCCAGTGACACACTACCCCTTTGGCAGTCAGCACCTCAAAACGTTCGATATACCTTGGGGTTCCTCTTTAAGTCACCTCTAGTGACAAGCGGGGGATAATGCAGCGTTATTATAGCCATGTCGAGCAGAAGGTCTCATCCCTAGTTCATTAGCGTAATTAAATGCGTATAACACAGATGAGCAGTGAAACTTAATAGAACAGAAGTACGATTGTTAGCTATCTAGAATATAACACATATCTAGGTAATTAGTTTGTTGTTTGCTTTCAGCATGGCTGGTTAAAAAAAAACTAACTAAAAGATCATTCGGTTATGTACCTCATAAGTGTCGTTATCTCTAACAACGGATGCAATCTCTAATTCAGCTGGAAACTTTCCTTGAGTTAAAGAGTGATCACACAAGTAATTCAGGGTATATAAAAGGCTATCGTAATCTTATCTTTATTTGGTTGCTTCCTTTGGCATTAGATTTTAGTCGTCATGTCGCATATCTTAACAAGTTATCGTTTTATCTAAGTAAAGAATAATTGTATGTTCGGCTTAGCTTTAAAACAATTTTGAAGCAGTAATGTAAGTTCACAAATAATGTGTGTTTTTTTAGCGAGTGTTTGTTAAATAATAATTCAGATACAAAAGTACATTTTTATACTTTTATTTATACAAAACTCCATGTTTCTCAGTTCATTCCGTATGTCTACCAATATGTTTTTATATCGCAAGTTGTAGTATGGGGAAAGCTCAAGTTTGAAACTGCATATGGCCTGGGTGGTTCTGTTCCGAAGTTTAAATGTTACAAAGTTTTCAGCCTCAGATAGTTCTTAAAGATAGTGTGTTTCATAGCGTGAATTTGACATGTTTTTCTATATAATCGGTTATCCAGAGCGTCGGGAACCGGGGTTCGAACGGCCAGTTTTAAATGGTGTATGTTTTCCGCACAACTGAATACTGAACTAGTAACACAAATATACTGTAGAAAAGTTGTTTGTTTATTTTCTTTAACAACAACGTATGGGTTTACTGGTGCAAACTTATGTAGCTTCTTACTGTGGTCTCTGGGCACCACTACTAAAATCAAACTAGGTAGAATAAGTTTTTAAAACATATCCTCTAGAGTCTAGATTGTGAACGGTTTCCACGAATATGCTCTTTCTTTCAGGACTTTTGGGATGAAAGTTGCGCTGAGGAGAGAAATACTTTTGTGGGAAAAAGGACATATAACACGATTATGACCATGCATGAAATGAGACACTAAATCGATTGATCAAACATGTAATATTTACGATGCATCTTAAAAAAATATGATCCTAAATTTAAATTGTTTAAAATAAAATATCTTAAGGTATTTAACATGCACTTTCAGAACCGCCTGCTTATATTAGCACAATCTAGCTTATTTCTAGAACAGACGCAACATCCATTCCCATCACCTGTCAATACACCACGGTGAAAGAGGAAGTACAAATATCACAAATTATATTGTTTCAGATAAGTCAGGAATCAAACCTCGTACAGGCAGATGCAATACCGACCGAGATATAATTTGTAAAATACGAATAGTATACGCAACTAAATATTTGGTTGAATTTTTGTAGTAGAAATTTACTACGCTATTACATTATTATTAGCACCACGTCTTACTACCCGTTCGGGTTATACGCACTTACGCTAATGTGTAATGGTAGGGTGATTGTGAGATGAAATGGAGGACCTACAGTTTAACGTGGAATCCGAACCACGGTGGAGGCCTGGCATTCCCCACATTCACAAGNAATCCGAACCACGGTGAAGGCCTGGCATTCCTCACATTCACAAGATGTCTTGTCAGAGGTGAAGAAAGGGTTTGGTAATCAGATAAATCTTTGCCGGGACCGAGGATTGAACCCCGGCCGTCAGCATAGAAGTCTGACACCTTACCCCTAGACCGCCAGGTCATCGACCATTAGTGTAATTAGTACTTAAAGCGTATAACCCGAACGGGTAGTAAGACGCGGTGCTAAATATTATTATTTAAGACTTATATTAACCATATTATATACAAATATTTTAATATTAATTATTTGGTACATACTTATACAACCAACCAGCTTAGAAACCTCCAGTCTATTTTTCATATTTATTTGGCCAGTCATTAAAAACAAAGGGTGTCACAGTTAAATTACATTTCGCACAAAACATTTAGTTACACTTATCAACAGTGGGAATCAGTGGCGGATTTAGGCTAGTGGCACTAGGGCACGTGCTCCCCCTGTCAATTTTTAGAAAATATACGACAATCGTTTAGTTTTTCTCTAGCTATAATTTTTATTTTTAACAATTGAAGAAATATTGGACGCAGTAAAACAAGTAAGTTCTGTTTTTTTCCATCCACTATAGAGATATTTCAAGAATAATTGAAATTACGGAGGGAATTCTTGATGCATAAATCTTAAAAAGTCGCTATGCCATTGTAATCTTAGAGATCCGCGTCTGTGTCTCCAAACATTGAGTGTCTATTGAAAACTTTTTATGATATCAGTTACTACAACAACAGCAGAACAATCTTTTAGTTAGTTGAATATAATTAAAACCTACTTGAGATCGACAACGGATCAGAAAATACTCTCTGGCTTAGCCATGCTTGGTGTAAATAAAAATATTGAGATAATCCTTGAAGAGGTTCTAAATAGATTTGTTAAAAAATATTCTCGTAAACTCAGTTTAGATTTTATGTAAACTTGTTCTCTTCTCTCATATCAAAGGACTGGATATTAAATTTTGTAATAAAATTTTATTAAATAAAATGTTCCTTATTATTTATACTGAAATAGTTAATTATTTATGAACCTACTCACAAACGCTTTATACAACCTAGATATTAAAAAAAACAATGAATTTTCACATAGAGATATTAAATTCCTTAGAAGGATGTTAGTAATATAATTATTATTTATGTCATGGTAGGCCCTCATGTAATTTTTGTTTTGTATCAGCTACCGGAATGAAAATTATAAAAAAATACTTGTTGTAACAATACTAAAACAAATTATTTTAAAGTAGAAAGGCTTTGTGTTCAAGTTATAAATAACATTACAATCGTCCTAGATTTTAGCATAAAGCCGTCTATTAACAGTTTGTTTTATCAACGTATTGTGGCTCATAGTATCGAGTAAGGCAGTGCTCAACATTTTAAAATGTGATTAAAACTCTTAACACATTTTAATCCAATTTGTATCAAAATTTATATTAAAACATATCCTTTATATTTATAACGTTATAGGTACCCTTCATTTACATTTTAGGGTAGCCATCTTACCTTGACTGATGAACTATAGAGTAGCTTATAAGTTATAAGATATGACCATAGTGTAGTTAGTCAAGTTAAGACTGATACCTTTCATGGTAAATGAAATTTAAATGTGTATTTATTAAAGTTTTATAATTTAATAAATTGTAATGAATTATCTTATGAATAATAAAAAGTGATCAAAAAGTAACAAAAATAATTTATAGTATATTTTAAATTAACATTTAGTACGGAGTATGTGCCCTTCATAAATATTTTTTAAATTTATCTACAATGCATTTAAAATCCAGATTCTACATTGTAAATTCATATTTGTGAAATATTGATATTATATATATTATATTGAAAACTGTGGTCGGGGTAAGCAAAAATTTCGAATAAAAATTAAATTTCAAATTATTTTAATCAAAATTGGTAAAAACATATTCATCACTTTATACTACAACTACCCTAATTAATATTAATACATTAACAATACAATATGGAAAAAAAATATATTGTAAGATTGTTTTGTACAATTTATTTTAAAAGGAACTTGAATTATAGAATCTATAATAATTTGAAACAAACCAGATTAATATTTAATTAATGTGTATCACAAACTGATAGGTGATGGTAGTCCCATGGATCAGTCCAATAACTGAATCTAGTTTATTTTAAATCAAAAATTACAACATTGACACAATAATCGAACCCGAGACCTTTGTCGTTTAGCGTCAATCTACCGATGAGAAATCTTGGTTCTTATAAAATCATAGGCCAGTGGTCTGGGGTTCGGTTCCCTTGTTTAGGTTGTCATTTTTTCACCTACATTTTACAAATGAGTGTTACAATCCCTTAACATGATTTAACTCTTTTAAGTAAATTTGTTTGTTACATGTTAAAAAATAAAGTAACTTATTTTTCTTTGAACCGTTTCGGTGGTTGCATGGTCTAACGCACTACTTTCGTGTTAGACTAGGCTGCCTAAGACAGGGAGATCGGGGTTAGAACCAGGTCAGGTGCACTGAGGGTGATTTTCCACTCTCCCTCCACGTCAATGTTTGTGCACGCTTTCTAAATTAAAACCTTCCTAATACTTGACCTTTAGAGTAATAATTAGTACATAGGCGTATAACCCGAACGGGTAGTAAGACGCGGTGGTATAAAAAAAAATCTTTAGTTGTTGGCTTGTAAATAGTTTTATCTAAATAACATTTAATTAAGTTTCAAGCGGAATAATGAACTGTATGTAAACTGAAAATATTATTTCTTCAACCCTGGGTTTAATATCAGTATATTTTTGTAGAACCGTCCAATCCTATCCGCCAGCACACGGATGGTATCATATGCTTCCCCTTAGAGACGCCGACCGACCTGAAAAACGCTTGGAGCGTTAGGGCATCCCCTCATTATTTTCACGCCGCCCTTCACTTTTCCAAAAAGGGTGGGCTAGCTCAGTATAGTCAGTTGCGAAATCATACTCCCCCTATCTCAACGAACGAATGCGCTCGTTTATTACTACACGCATGATAGCATACATTCAAGATGTATAGTCTTTCAAACAACGTATTCCGAATAATATATTTTTAAATGAATATAATTTACTTGCACATTATAAACTAACATATCATAACCACACATAGACCTGGTGGTCTAGGGGTAAGGTGTTGGACTTCTACGCTGGGGTCCGGGGTTCAATCCTCTGTCCCGGCACAGATTTATCTGATTACCAAACCCTTCCTTCACCTCTGACAAGACATCTTGTGAATGTGGGGAATGCCAGGCCTCCACCGTGGTTCGGATTCCACGTTAAACTGTAGGTCCTTCATTTCATCTCACAATCACCCTACCATTACACATTAGCGTAAGTGCGTATAACCCGAACGGGTAGTAAGAAGTGGTGCTAATAATAATAATAATAATAATAATAATAATAATAATAACCACACATAACTTAAACAATTAAATTAAGTGGGGATGTAAGATAACTCTAGCTAAGGTCCGTATTTTTGATGTTGTTTTGGCTAGATAAAAAAAAAGTTTCAGTAGAAACATTTAGTTTTATATTCCACATAACAGTTTCAGTGGCCTCATGGTCTAAGGTGTTACACACGCAGTAGACTAGACTGCCAATGACGGCGTGGGAGGAGGTAGGAGATTGAAGTTGGGGTTTGTACAAAATTATTTTATAATCTTCCTTTACACAAATGCGGGTACATTTGCTCTAAATATATCTTTACTAATCTCTTAAACCATTAGCGTATTATTACAAAAGCGTATAACCTGAACGGGTAGTAAGACGTGGTGCTAAATATATATATATTATTGCAATCTCATAGTTCTTGAATATTTGTAATGAGTAGGCCTATTGTGACAAGAAGCTTTCTATATCAATCTAAAAAGTTCTACAGTAGCCACATGGTTTCTTTGGTGCTGACTGACAGCTCATAGCTGACTTCTGACAGTCAACATTTAGGTATATACCTAAATTTTGTCTGTCAAAAGTGACGACTGCTAAACATATGTTTTTGCAGATCATCTGGTTTGGCGTAGGGATACGTAATTTGGTCTGGTAACTTTTTAAAGCCATCAGCTGTGAGCTGTCAACCAGCACCAAAGAAGCCATGGGTCTACTGTAGTCAACTTAATCAATGCTTATGACAGATATACAATAACTGTTGAGACTACCATGTGTATAAAATTATTTTATATAATATATTTACTGAAATATTTTAAAATTTATTTTGGCTATAAAAACTAATAAAATATCAACCTTAACTTGAGTTCCCTCGCATCCCGCCTTAATAAGACTGTTTACCCATTGGCACATGGCTGGCGTTTATACATTCACTAACCGGATGGCAGGAAGATCAAGTATACAGACCATAACTATCTTCATTGTTACCACCTGAGGTCAAATCAGGATGTGCTAGACTTGTGGTAGACCGCTCTGCTCACAAAGTCACATGGAAGGGCAGATATTTAGTAACCAAGTACACTCTGTTCCGATAGTATATTACTCGTAAAGGTGACCTGGCGATCTAGGGGTAAGGTGTCAGACTTCTATGCTGGCGGCCGGGGTTCCATCCTCGGTCCCGGCATAGATTTATCTGATTACCAAATTCTTCCTTCACCTCTGACAAGACATCTTGTGAATGTGGGGAATGCCAGGCCTCCACCCGTGGTTCGGATTCCACGTTAAACTGTAGGTCCTTCATTTCATCTTCACAATCACCCTACCATTACACATTAGCGTAAGTGCGTATAACCCGAACGGGTAGTAAGACGCGGTGCTAATAATAATA
>CABFOV010001009.1:69405-109182 GCA_902141375.1 Timema poppense
TGGTGTATTAAAAAAAAAAAATTTAAAAAAAACGGGTTTTAATATCGGGTTCAAAAAAAAAAAGGGGGTGGGATTTTTTTTTTTTTTTTTTTTTAGCTTGCATGGTTTCTTGGGGAGAGGCTTGTTTGAATTATTGTTGGCCATTTTTTCAATAAAATACTTATGCAGATTTGTAAGATTTCATATTGTCATTTCAAGCATTCATTTTCTATTTAATTTCATTTGAGGCAAAAATAAATATCCACCAACTAGACAAATATTGGCATTTATGTCATAAAAAAACTAACTAATGAACGGTAACTAAACATAGCTACTATATCAATAGTATAATTAAAATTGAGTAAACAAAAGCAAGCATGCAATGTCCAATTTAAGTCTAATTAATATAAGTCTAGTCTGAAAAGTTCTTTAATTAGATTGGTTGTTTGATTTTTTTCCCCTAGACATTTCATAAGTCGATAGATTTTCAAACAGATCATTTTTAAAAGTTTATCCCATAAACATGATGTATTACTTAAATAATTGATAAAATAAATTTAATTTAATTTAATAATCATATATTTAATAATGTAGGCTCCATATCCCTTCATTAGCGATTGCAGATATATGTTTAATAGAGGCTATTTTTAATTTGATGAGGTAAAATCTCATCAACTCATTAAAAATATTTATTTTGAAACTTATTCAGAAAACGTCAAACGTGAATGTTTGAACTGCTCTAAATCTATCCACGGTAGCTCACAAAGGCAGAATTCTTGTAGCAAACTCAACACCCTTTATATGTGTTCTGGGAACTCTGCTAAATTGAAGGCGGTGAGAAACATTTGATCCTTTCCACTGTCCTCATTCCCAACAGAAGTTAATTCGCTTTAATTAAAACCACTCACTCTGTATAAGATATAAACTTTTAATTAACCCACCTCACTCTACTCAGTTGGGCATTAACTTAAAAAATATATACATTTTGTGTTTTGTCGAGCCATAAGTTAACGAGTTGTAATATCGTGATTTGTCCAGTTCGGAAATTATTCTTAGTTGTGCGTTAAGTTTATATTTAGAAATGCCTTGACATAGTTTTAATTATGCTTAAAAAAAGGACCATTTTTTGCGTAGTATGTTTACTATACCATACTTTAGAATTGCCCTGAAAATAATCAGATACATTTTATATTTACTAGAATAATTAGTTTTTTTCTGCCGCACCTACTCGTCCGAACAAACGACGACGACGAGGCAGAAATCTTGTGATTGGCTTAGAGCTTGTCACGTGATTACGTTTCTACTCTGCTCTTTGTTTTCGGCGAATGCGTGAATACACAGTAATGATTAAGGTAGAATTTACAAGTTATGTACCCGATTTTGCGTGGAGCGAGAGCTGGGAACAATTTCGGGAATAAAAAAACCCACAATCAGTGGAGATTTGAACCCGGACCTTATTGTCACTGGCAAACCAGGCTAGATTTACCTGACATTCAGCACGTGTGCTAACCGATATGGGTATTTGAAGAGTTAGTTCATAATAGAAGAATTCAAAATATTTGTGTATTGGATACAAAACCTGAAAATTCGTGGAACATATTTATAAATTAATTTTCTTTAGTTGTTTATGTACATTTTCTAACTTAAATTATATATATATATATATATAATACTATTTTATATGATATTATATAATATATCTTATATACGAAAAGCTTAAACATTAGTATTGCAAAATTAATGTAAAATCAAAGGTTATTCCAGTACATATTCTACCAATGTACAAAGTTTCATTCAAATCCGTTCAGCAGTTTTGCCGTGATTGAGTAACAAACATCCANATATATATATATATACAGAGAGAGAGAGAGACACGCAAGTTTGATTTGGGCTATTCTTTCATTTACATTAATCAACTATGCAAGAAAAAGTGAGCACTAGAGGAAATATGCCTATATCCACAATTGCATGGAGGGAAAGTGTGAAAATATTTAGGAAAGAAACCTTTCAGTATATTGGGCTAGGAATCGAACCCCAACCTCCCAGTTATCGGAAAACCAGGTAAGATGAGACTGACATATTTATCTGCATGTCCACTGGTGGAAGTATCATAATAACAGAATAGCTAGAATAAACTGTCAAGAAATTTGTTTAGCTATATACCTATTTATTAAGACTTTAAACATATTTTATTTTTAGCACCGCGCCTTACTACCCGTCTGGGTTATATACGCCTATGTACTAATTACATTAATGTTAAAGGGTTTATTAAGGTTGAATTTAGAACAAAAGCATCCGCATTTATGTGGAGGCTGAGTGGAAAAACCTTTAGTAAATACCATTCTCAGTACATCCGACCGGAATTGAACCCCGATTTCCTTGTCTTCGGAATTCTAGTCCATTGTGTGAGCGACGCCTTAAACAATGTGGCCACCGAAGCTGATAAAAATTAATGCTAATAACTACGTAATCTAAGGGTATTTTAAAAAGAAATTCCCCTAAATTAGTGTTGATATAAATTGGCAAACCAAAATGATAAATGACAGAAAAAATACTCCAGTGTATATGACGAAGAGACAAACCTCATCCTCCCAGTGGAATTATAGTGCAGTGCGATTACACGCTAGACTTAAATATAAGGAAGGATATAAACAAGTAGTTTGGTGGGTGATAAGTAGGTCTATATCTATTTTTACACCCAATACTGTTTCCAGCCTGTGGCCTAGGTCAGTTTTTTATCTAAGCAATATATATTCCACTACCGGCTTGCTACAGTAGCCCCATGGATTCATTGGTGTTGACTGACAGCTCAAAGCTGACTTCTGACAGTCAACATTTAGGTATATTCCTAAATTTTGACCGTCAGAAGTGACAGCTGCTAAACACATGTTTTTGCAGATCATATGGTCCGGCGTAGGGATACATAATTTGGTCTGGTAACTTTTAAAAGCTTTTAGCTGTCAGCTGTGAGCTGTCAGTAGCACCAAAGAAGCCATGGTGTGGGCTACTGTAGGCCTGTCGTAGCGTCAAATACCTTTTAATCTAGCTCAGGACTAGGGGCCGTATGCAAGAACTTGACTAAGTGGATACTTTGTTGACACTAGCGTTGGTTTTATTGCCTCATCATAGGTTAAAAAGGTGGAGCGATAGTGTTCTTGGGACCACACTATAACTCCTCCACTAAGCATTTTAACTAACTTCCTTGCAAACCGCCCAGTGTTTCTCGCCCGTCTGTGGAGTTTTACACTCGGTACTTAGCAATGTTTGATACCTAGCTATTTATAAATGATCACCACTTTGGAATTGAAACATCGAGATTACGCAAACAGATATGTTAAATAAGCTCTGGATAAAGGTTGAAGTTGCAACAATGGAGGGTTGGGACGAATTAAAGAATGAAGAAAAAAACAAACAAGGTAAGAACTTCTTTAATTAGCATAAATAAAACCATAAAATCAAACAATATACAGTATACAAACTAACAATAGAGTGAAATGCTTGGCAAGGGCTTGGAGTGCAAAGGTTGTTTCCAATCAAAGTAATTAGTTCCACTTTGTAAATACTATTTTTTTAAATACCGTTAACGTAGCGATAAATTGCATTTTATACGTGACACCGAAAACATTATAATTAAATAGGGGTGTGTTCTCATGTTTTTTTACAAGTCTGTCCATAAGTACGTCTCTGCATATTAATGGGGTGAACAACGTATGATTTAGATTTACGTTTCTTCTTCATATAATTAGATACTACTCTGGCTAATAACACATCTTCACGCCTTGGTGCCATGATAACAACTGGTCATAAAACGCGGCGACCAGGCCGCAAGCATGGCCGTAGCCTAATAAACATCTAATCTCAGTATGGGCCATAAGCGAAGATAGTAAAAAAATTGTTTCTTTCGATATCAATTCGAAACGGGAGTGTGAGTAGGCTTACTAATATCAATAAAGGTGTCTGAAAAAAATATTGAGTAAAAATACTAGTATCGAAAGGAAAATATCGATATTAGTAAAGTATCGATACTTTTTCACATCTCTAGGTGTCGGTGATAAGTATATCTTTCAATACAATATATTACGATCCTAAAGCCTTAAACTAAGTTACATTAGTCTTAGTCAAATAGGCAAATAATTCAATTAATTTTTTAGTTTTCCAATACCGATAAAATAGCCATGTTGGTCTCCAATAGTCAATTACAGAATCGAAAGCAGCTCTTGCCTGCATCGGTGGTTGTGCGGACTAAATATCTGACTGTGGTGGGGGTGCGGGGGAGGGAGGGGGGGGGGAACATTGGAGTTTGAATTCTCTCTGGGTGATTTGAGCTAAATGGTTTCTCATTTTTCCTCTTAGAAATACGAATAAATTTCCTTAGCTCTAGCTCATTAGGTTTATTAAAACTTGTATAGTAGCATGGCCACATAATGAGACACGGCGGAGAGTAAAATAAATGTTACATACGTTCTAATTAAAAAAATAGGTATTTATTAAATTAATTATTAATAGGTTTTCCTCGAAAAAATAAACCCGTTATTTTGATATGTATATGAACCATTATTCGGGTATACCTTTAAGACAAAATTGAAACTATTTAGGAAACAGGTTGCATCTTAACTTGATACACCTATGCACTATATATACCCAGGTATGAAATAGAAATAGAGGGAAGAAAATGAGCAATTAACCATGTGAGTTCTCCTGCTTATATGCTTTTAACATTTCCCCTCTTCCACTGACTAGAATATACACTCACTATACTATTTGCACTTGGACAGCATTGATTTGCATTTCAAAATTATATAATATTGTTGTGACAATGTAAGGCTATTTTTAATATTGTCTAAGAATTTATGGTTCGTGTTTCAAATATAATACCACTAAAACTCTCCGGATAAAACCCCAATGGGAAATCCTATCTTGACTTGCCTCAATGTCACAGGTAGGTGGCGTCCTTAATACACTTGAAAGGGATTGAGCCGGAGCTTCTCGAATAAGTCAGAGATACCAACCCCGGCGTTAAACTTATTAGTCCCTCTGTTGATTTTACACTAAGAGGTCTCCTTTATTTACATTTACGTAGATATATCCTCCCCCAATCCCCGCCACACGCACGTATCGAATTCCTCCAGTGGAAGAGTATTTATTAACTCCATTGTTTGACATGCTCGAAAAGGTAGAGGGGTAGTTTAAGCTACACTGGGCGAACGATTTCGAATGAGAAATGAAACAGGGAAATTCGTCAGCGGAAAAAGTTTTAAACAGACGGGCATAGAACAACAAACAGTTTCGGTGGATTTGACATGTTATTTTGGTCACTGTAAAACGCGTTAAACTCCATATATTACAAGATGTTCAGTGGTCGTGAACAATTAAATTTTTTAAATAAAATTGAATGTAGTATTTTAAATTCGAGTATAATTATAGTTTAATACTATATGCTACAGTTTTAGCTCCAAATAATAAGACAATTAATTTATAGTCATTAGAATGTTTGAGAATCCCTACCGATAAAACTAGTAATATAAATAAAATTACAAAAATAAACAATTAAATACGAATAAAAAAACAATGTTCATAACTAATTTGGTCAAAATTTAAAAAAGTTAGAGTGCTGATTTTTTGATATTTATAGACTTGGTATAAGTTATATATATATATAAAGTATTTACATTCACCAAGTTATATACATACACCAATTTTATATATACTAATTCAATTTTAGATTAATTTAAACTTTTAATTCCCCGGGTGTTTGGACGTTCTTGCCATTGGAAAGTTGACCCAAGATAAGATAAATATAAATGAGATACATATCCAAAGAGGCCTATCAATGTGTGTACAGTGTCTGGCAGTATCAAATTGTTAGTTGATATTTTATTACAGAAATAGTCAGATAAAGTGGGCCTACTCACATTAGTATTTTTTCTGGTGGAGTAGAAAAATAGATAAAAATAGTTTGTTTTTTTAAATTCTACATGCATTGAGTCAAACAAAACAATGTATTCTAGAATATTTTTATAGCCTATTCTAAAATAACTCTATTTAATATATTAAATTTCGAGTAGAAAAATAATTAACTATAATTATTAAATATAATAAATAATTGTATTAATTCAGATTAAGTTGTTTTCACAAGCAAACCCCGCGAGGCACATAGCATTAGCCTAAATAGAAGTCTTTTCATTTTGTGTATATTTACAATCTAGTACAAAGTCGAACACGAGTTATTGAAGCTTTTTTTTTATCAATATAACTTCAAATATCTGAAGATCTCAAGACTAAGCCTTAAAAATTTGGTGATAATCTAAAGCACAGGAGGTTTGATGGCTTTATTTTGATTCAGTTATGGGGCAGTTATATATAAAATTTAGTTTTAGAGGGAGTGCATCCGCATTAGTGTAGAGAGTATACGGGAAAACCACATTGATAATTCATATGTGATAAACCGACCACACTGGTCCAGACTCAAATTCGAACCATGGACTCCTCGTCATAGAAAATACAATCTATTTTAAGCTTGACGCCTTAAACTATGTGATCACAAGTTTGGGCGGTAGATCATTAGTAAAGAGACTATACAAGTCAAAGGTATCAATTCCAAGTTTTGTTTTTCAACAATTTTATAGGAACTAAGTTTAAAACAGTTTTTGTTACTATTGCAAGTGTGTTGGCTGTGATATACTTCAATATAATTTAGGTGTATAATCATAATGGGTAGTAAGACGGGGTGCAAATATATATAATTTAGCATAAAAATATTCTAATACTAGAGTATAGCCTGAACGAGTAGTAAGACACGGTACTAAGAGAGAAAAAATAGGGTAATATATTTTAAGAATATAGGTGACCTGGTGGTCTAGGGGTAAGGTGTCGGACTTCTGTGCTGGGGGTCCGAGTTTCAATCCTCGGTCTCGGCAAAGATTTATCTGATTATCAAACCCTTCCTTCATCTCTGACAAGACATCTTGTGAATGTGGGGAATGCCAGGCCTCCACCGTGGTTCGGATTCCACGTTAAACTGTAGGTCCTTCATTTCATCTCACAATCGCCCTACCATTACACATTATCGTAAGTGCGTATAACCCGAGCGGGTAGTAAGACGCGGTGCTAATAATAATAATAATAATTTAAGGATATACGCCTTTTATTCTACGAAACTAAGTTGATCGTTCATAGTGTGGTTAGCACTGCAACCAGTTGCAAATCGATCCCAGAACTTTTGAATAAAATTAAAGACACATTAACTTACACCTGTTATGAAGGAAACCAAATATCTCAACTTTAAAACCACTCATGCATTCCTCTCTGTCCTCTTGCATGTTATATTAAGTGACAATTAAATTTGTTAAATGGGCATCACACGTTTAACCATGTCGCTGTCGCTGTCAATGCTTTGTTTAACAACAGTTTTCTAGCATATCATATTCTGAAAATTGAAAAATGACACCTGGACACGGGAATCGAACCCGGGACCCTTGGCTTAGTACGCCAATGCTATAACCACTGAGCTATCCAGTAATCATCCCGTGTTTAGGGTCATTCGTCACTCATATTTTAAGGCAGAGTCCATGATGGACGTGCTGAAATCGTCGGATACAAATGTGTGATTTATTAAGATCACGAGCTATTAGATAACGCAGCCACCTCCGACTCGGTAATTGGCTTATGCAGCCATTTGTACAATTATCATAACTGTACGGGTTTGCATATTAATGAATCAAATAGACAAAGCTATTATTTATGCATTTAAAATGCATAAATAATAGCTTTGGCTATTTGATTCAACAGTTTTCTAGTATATTAAATAGTTCTTGTCAGTAGTTGAAGCCTAAATACAAACTTGACGTAAATAGGATATCTTACTATAATTGTTCTGGTTTTATGATTAATAGGAACATTGGTTAACAAATGGGTAACATTATTTCTAGGTAGTTTTATGTTATGAATTGTGAAACGTAAATATAACCATATTTTGTTAGTTTACTTTTAGAGTAATTAAAACAGGTTGACGTAGAAATATATTTAATTTATTATTTTTAACGGATGTTATATAAACATATCACTATACAGAATGTGAAGTAAATGTGGAGCGCATATCAGGGTTGTACAGGAGACACAAAAATAATGAAAATGTGATGGGACGTTCCAAGAGATGCAGACATCCATGGTACTATTGAAAACAAGTTTGAAAGATTTTTTGACCACAGAGTGTACCTATTTTGGCCTGTGTAGGTGAGTTGTGGCCTAATCTTGAAATCGTGTACGAGTTGCGCCACGGATTTTTGAGAGTCACGTACGAATTGCGACCCACTCACTTGAGAGAGGGGTATGAGTTGGGTCCACCTAATTAGCAGGGTGCTTTCTATCATGCTGTCTTAAATATCAGATAGAAACTATCATCGCCTCATGTTGACATCCCTCGTAGTGTCAAAACCTCCTCAGTTCTTGTCGTTCAATGGTTATGGCAAAAAAAGTTGGTTAGGTTAGGTTAGGTCACCAGTCAAGGCCGCAATTCTTACGTGGCCCTAAAAATGTGGGGCCGCAATTCAACTGTCTCTTTAGAGGTAAGCAACCCGTGCAGCCGCAACTCACCTGCAGCCATTCTGCAGGGTTCATGTAGAAGAAGATGTTGTAGAGAAAGAGGAATATGTTCCGGGCTATACGCATATACTGATGAGGTAAGGATGAAAGGTAGAATTTAAAGGGAAATTACTCAAATTTGTGTGGCGAGAGAGTGGAAGACGATTTAGAAAAAAACTTTCTTCGCCCGGCCAGGATTAAAACCCAGACCTCCCCGTCACTACCAACACAGTGCATTGAGAGAGAGAGAGACGTCAAGACCGCATGTCCACCGATGTGGGTAGCAAATACTTAATCGTTACAGTTTACCTACATTTGACGATAAATGATTATTACAGTTTAATTTTCATAAGAAATCTCTTTAAGAAAATACAAATAGATCTTTGCACCCAACATTGCCAACATTTTACTTTAAACTATTATTAGTGTTGTTTTATAGTTATTAATAATATCCATCAAAAAGTGAAAGCTACAGATCACAAGACTTGATGTATGAATATATGAACGTAGATATAATAGCTTTTATAGCTGCCAGATAAGTTGTTTCCTATAAAAATTTGAATCTTCTACACACCTAATATAATAATTGTGTTTCAGTATTAGAAGTGACTGAAAAAGAGTTGTTGGCATATTTGATGACAGAGGCTGTGAACTATACGGTATATATATATATACACACCCATATATATATATATATACACCCATATATATNATATGGTGGAGGGAAGAGGGATATTTACAAATTACAATAATTAATAAAATATGTCCTACCTACCTAGGGATACATTATTTGTTTTATACATTCTTATTTCACCTGCACATTCAATGGTTTTTTCCATTAACAGTCTAGCGCACACACACACACACACACATTGGCTGAGCACCCATGAAACTTTCTAAAAGTCAGCTCCCCACCCCCTACCCCCACCGTCTATTATACCAGATTGCACTGTGATTTGTTTTTAAATGTAATATGTACAAAAATTGTATTATTTAATGCCATTGCTAAAACAAATCCCATGCTCCGCGTCTTACTACCCCGTCCGAGACATCCGACTATTTACACTAACAAAGTAAGGACGAGGAAGGCTGTTTTAAGAGGAATAGTACTCGAGTTTGTTAGGAGGGAGAACGGGTACCTCACTTAGGAGAATATCACCTCAATACACCAAGCTGGTATTTCCTCATTACTTTCAATCCAGAAAAGACAATACTGTGAGCGCATATTTATTACTATTCGTCTAGCTTATGTGGTTATTAATTAGGCTTATAGGAACTGAGATGATATAGATTAGAAGAAATCTCAATAAATCCTCAGAAACCTGCTTTGGTAGCCGCATTGTCTAAGGCGTCATTCTAGATTTGGACTAGATTTACGACGACCGGTGGATAGAGGTTAATTACTACGTGTGTATAGCCTGAAGCCGTTGTGCTAAAAAATAAAAACCCTCAAAACACCCGGCCGAGATTCGAACCCCCACTTTCCCACCACCAGAAAACCAAACTAGATGATCCCTGACATCTATCCATCGTGCCCCACTGATGATATATATTTAGATCAACAGTTATACGTATCAGGAGATATTAAACCAGCAGTTCTACCTGGAGATGTTCTGTTAACAGCCAATGAAATCAAAGCACAGGTACCTTATCAATACGTATACTACTATTACAACTCGGTACTTAGTATTCAAACAACTTTCAGTTAACGTTACCTACAACTGTGCTGGCGTGTCGAATGTGGCTGGCTATTCACAAACTTCACCAGGGCCGTTATATCGCCATCATGGGCTGTAAAGGGCCTTTAGAAGCCCTCGTGTTCCGCTATCTAAACAGCAGCTGAGCGTAGATAGCTAGAGGTAGTCATAGTCACGTCACCGGCCTCAACACGTTCTTCCTGGGAAATCGGTGCACAGGCTTGCGATGTTTGGATGCGATAACACGCCGGACTTACGACTCGTAGAGCTACGGTCATATATATGAAAGGTACAAGAGTAAAAGGGGGAAATGCCCAATTTTAGCTCAAATTGAGTTAATTATGCCATATGTTGGACCAGGATTAGCTAAACTACGGCCTGCGAAATGGGTTTGTCCGGCCAGCGAATGCTTTGACAAAAATCAATACAAAATTTGGAATCATTAGAGAACAGGTGCAGTGTATTGATTAGAACAGTTGTGTATATGCTACGGGTAATGTCCGAACCCGGATAGAGTCAATATTATCCAGATAATGTTGGCGTTATCCAAAATACGTTGATAATGTTGAGTAAGAGGTGATTGAATAATGTTTTTCGAAGTTTATTCAGATAATATTGACTTTATCCACCCACACTTGGATAATGGCAATTTCTATGGTTGAGGTTAGGTTAGTTAGGATTTTTCTTACAATCAGTATTATTTCAAAATAAATCAATCATCAACGAACAATTACAACAATCCAACCACATTCTAGTAGACTCATTAACACACCTACCTAAAAATATTAAAATCCTATAATCTTAGTTATCCTGCTCTTCCCTCCAGCGTAGTCAATGACCCAATCGAGCCGGTGTTGAGAAGATTTGTTTACCAGTCCTTCATTGTTGTCCTTCCATTAATTTATCCGTCCTTGTTTTTACTCTTTATTTCATTCATTGTTATTAGCCATTTCCCCACCATCAGTTTTTCGTCGTGGTCATGTAAACTCCCGTTGCCATGGCGCTATTTCGATAGTCTTTTGTTTTCCCACATATCTGTTTGTTTAAACCACACCCGAATTGGTTTCAACATTTCAGTCGTAACACCAACTTGGGTACCCGCACGATGACTTTGGTAAGTTTGTTTGTTTACTTATTTGGGTTTTTTCAAGTTTTTGATTCATTATTTTTTTGTTTTTACACTCTCTGCAGTCTTTTTAATAATCTCTAATTTCATTTCACAGCGCCATGATTATGGTATAATCGTACCTAAACATGTCGGGAAGAATTGAATCAGCTTTATTTTAATCACCGATCACCTGCTAAAAGGAGTAATGGGACTAAAAAAGAATAAGAATTAGATTATACACTTAATTTATTTTAATTACCAAGTTTAATCGCAGTTCTAGATTTTACAATCAAATTCTTTTTACCACTTTGAAAGACGCTATTCCCACGAAATTAATTGCATGTAACTACTCAACATCAGTGTTAGAATTTTAAAAACTTGTGTTATCCTCAATTTTTGTTCTAGATATTTTTAATTATTTTAATATGTTGTTTGTTATATTTTGCCTAGTCGTCAACTTATGATCTAATAATTGTTGTCGATGATGTTATTATATATATTTTAAATCTTATCTTGACATATTTATGCTTGTAAGCACAGCTTAGCGGTTTTTAACATTAAAGTATATCAATTTCAACTTTTTTATATTATTTAACATTTCATTAATTCTTCAGTGTATAATAACCTTTTACTTTATATTGCTAATCTTAAGTTTTTATCTAAGTCTTAACCATAATAGTTAGGTTAGACTAGGTTAGGATAGGTGAGGTTAGGTTATGTTAAATTGGTTTAAGTTAGACTAGGTTAAGCTAGATTAGGTTAGGTTGGTGGAAAAAAGCATAAACTGAGGCATTTCGTATGTTGGTGCCCTGCTACGATCCAATTTATTGTCCAATTTTGAAATATTATTTCAAAATAAAATTCGTAATGAAATTGCTATGTTTTACCAATACTATTTAACGCTATCCAAGGCTTGTTTGCTAAAGTAGATATCATCCGGATAAGGTCGTAAATGAGATCAATTACTTTCTATTTATGACTTTATCCACTGCACTTGTATAATGCTGACATCTCCCGGCTAATCTCGACACTATCCATATTTTGCATACTACCCGCAACATATAATTGTGGTGAGCTAAACTGTTCCACAAGTAAACTCTTGCAAGATATTATAAACATGTGTATACACCTCTACTTGCACGACATTTAGACTGGCATGGTGATTGGCCAGGTGTTTCCAACTGATGGCCCACGATACCTTTTTTTTATGCGACCCACATAGTTTCTTGTAAAAGTAGTCTACTATAGTAAAATTGATGTTTGTAGTCGTGAAATAAAAAATTTCGACTTGCGTGGGAAAAATCTATGAAAGCTCCAACTGATGTTCATATTTAATTTCTTCCTTACTGTATTATACTGACTGATCAGAGATAGTATAACCGGTCCCGTGGTGTAGTGGTCCGTGCATCTGGCTATGAGCCTAGGGGTCCCGGGATCGATACCCAGATGTTAACTAGATTATGTTCCCCTTTAGGGGAATAATCCCAATGGTCACCAGGGTTTGGTTAGTTAGACGTGAGTTAATTTAAGACTCACACCAGCTATACAACTTTATAATCACTATCATCAGATATTATCATTGCAGGTACATGTAGACAGCCTCCTATGGTGTACCCTGGGTAACGCTCTATGCCACCAGAGTGGCTCATAGTCCACACATAAGGTCATATTTATATTCCATTTGATAAAAATAAAATAAATATATATTAGTCGGAAAATTTGTATAACATGTAATTCATCAGGCTTAAATCACCACATCTTATTTGATTAAAAATTAAACACCTGTTCTTGTTTCTGCATAAATTGACACAAACCCGCTTCAGTGGCTGTGTGGTTTAACGCGCTACTCTCGTGTTGGACTAGATTGCCAAAGATGGGAAGATTGGAGTTTGATACCGGTCGGGTGTAATGAGGATGGTTTTCCTAAATAGTTTTACCCTCTCCCGCCATGCAAATGGAGGTGCTGTATATTAAACCTTTCTAATCCGTAACATATTAGTGTAATTAATACATAGGCGTATAACCCGAACAGGTAGTAAGATGCAGTGATAACAAAAAAAAGTTGGCAAAAACTAGTCGATTATGCTGCAGCCGCTCTCAAGACTCGTGGACTTAATTGTGACTCTCGGGTATTTTTTAAGTTGAAAAACCTCCGCCTTACTGTGGCTTCACACGTTCGCCGAAAAGCTAGCGCAGAACAGAAACGTGGTCACGTGACGCGCTCCAAGCCAATCACAAGATTTCCTCTCAATCGGCGCGAACTGTTCTGCTCAAGTTCAACTATTCTCTACTTTGTTCGCTCTGCTCGAGATGTTAAGCACAGGAGAACCAATCAAATCTCGGAACCAACCATTTCAAATTAGTGCGCGTGCACATTTGACAACGCATGGGCTCTACAGCAAGAAGAAAGCAGACAGCTTCGTTGGCCGTTGTGAGGAGATTTGAAATAACCCATTAATGTAAAACGTTTGTATCGACGTATTGAATTGTGTCCCGACACAGCACTATAATTTTAAAACGTCCATTTGGAGACTGATCTAAAATATGTGTTTATTCACTAGAACAGTGATTCTTAACCCGGGGGCCCCCGAGAGATTTTTTTGGGTGACCTCAAAAGAATAATTTAAAATGTTATTTGCTCATTACTGAAGTCAATTATCTTAAATTTTACGTTTTGGAAGAAAGAATTCGATGATCGTAATCATTCATGTAAGTAGAGTAGACTCTCAATTTTCCGGGGCAATGGTGGGGTTGGAGGAGCACATATGATAGAAATCCCGGATGGTACAAATGATCCCCATCTATTTACCATCGCTATTCGAAATTTGCTGCCCTTTCCACAGAGGTAAATATTAAAAAGAAGCAGTGTAGTCGACTCCGAATCGACTCCTTCACGTGAATAGAATTAAGTAATATATTCGAAACAAGAATAGACGAATTAGTGGAAAGTGTTCAACATCAGAGGTCCCATTAAATACACTTAGGTAAGTTACTTTCTGTTTTTTTTGTTATTATAATAAATAAAGCCACTATTTTAAAATAGTTCTTTATGATTAATGTGTTAGTAAAAACTAGGGGGCCGAGAAAATATTTTAGAATATTTTGGGGGCTGCAAGTAATAAAAGGTTAGGTGACCTGGCGGTCTAGGGGTAAGGTGTCAGACTTCTATGCTGGCGGCCGGGGTTCAATCCTCGGTCCCGGCACAGATTTATCTGATTACCAAACCCTTCCTTCACCTCTGACAAGACATCTTGTGAATGTGAGGAATGCCAGGCCTCCACCGTGGTTCGGATTCCACGTTAAACTGTAGGTCCTCCATTTCATATCACAATCACCCTACCATTTACACATTAGCGTAAGTGCGTATAACCCGAACGGGTAGTAAGACGCGGTGCTAATAATAATAATAATAATAATAATAATAATAATAATAATAAAAGGTTAAGAATCATTGCAGTATAAAATAAAATATGTTGATAATCAGCTGTTTTAAGTTACCGTTGCAATGCATCATGGGCCAATATAAAGCGTGTGAGTTGCTGCGCCACTGGGACAGATTCCGCTTTCTATATTCTGCGAGCGTGTGAATCAAGCTTTAGACGATTCGGCCACTGAAGCGGATCTTATTTAACTAAGTTGGGAATACGTCATCTAGTGTCTGTGCGCGACAGAAATGAATCGGAGTGTGAAGTAAATGTGACACTATGCAAGGAGCGAGTGCACAAGCTTGACCTAGTATCCTCGTCCAATTGATTGGTCTGGACTAGGATATATCTGTACGTTGCTACGACGGTCCAGATATCGAGGATAGTCAGTGACAGTCGTACCGGTCCGTCACCCAAGCGAGGCTAACGAAGAATGACGCGGTGCATGTGGCGAGACTGGGCGGGTTAATGATGATAATGACCCGTCACACACACATACACACACGCTTCTACTGAGTGCGTTAGTGGAACGGAACTATTTTCAAACCAAATTCCGTGGCTGCATGGTCTAAGGCGTCACTCTCGTGTTAGACTAGATCAGGGATGTCCAACTTTATCCGAGGGCCACATTTAAAAAAATATAGATCAATCACAGGGCTGTATCTAGAATTGTTAATTGTAAATAGTCGGTGACCTGGCGGTCTAGGGGGTAAGGTGTCAGACTTCTATGCTGGCGGCCGGGGTTCAATCCTCGGTCCCGGCAAAGAAATATCTGATTACCAAACCCTTCCTTCACCTCTGACAAGACATCTTGTGAATGTGGGGAATGCCAGGCCTCCACCGTGGTTCGTATTCCACGTTAAACTGTAGGTCCTCCATTTCATCTCACAATCACCCTACCATCACACATTAGCGTAAGTGCGTATAACCCGAACGGTTAGTAAGACGCGGTGCTAATAGTAATAATAATAATAATTGTAAATACAATGCAGATATTAAAATATATGGAGATTCCGACCATTAAAGAAATGGCATATTGCTTGTAAAAGGTTTTTTTGAAACATTAGACAAGATACAATTGTTTCCAAAATTTATAATTATTATTTCATTTTAATGTTAGCTCTGCGGTTGTTCGTTTTCATTTACTAAATAAGTTGTATCAATATCGATCATTGACGTGGCCAATCGCAGTAAATATGAAAGTGATATTTCAGTCAATGAACATATGTATTTTGATTTTATGGATTTCATCGTTGAATATAGGTGCTCCCGATCATCGAGGACGTCATCTAAAGTCCAGAATCACCCAATCTCTTGGTAATAATTTAAAAAAAAATCTTCTCTTTTTTTCGATTCTGCCGGCATCTTGCGTTGACGAAATTAAATACATTTGAAGTCATGCCCGGGAAGCTAGGTCGGCACTCGGGTTTTTGCGACGAAAGTTTTATTTTTTTCGCAGGTGAAAATAAAAAGCCATGACCCACATGAGGGCCGCATAAAATAATTTCACGGGCCACATGTGGCCCATGGGCTGCGTCTTGGACAACTCTGGACTAGATTAACTATAACACGGAGATCGGACTTCGAATTCTGGTCGGGTGAACTAAGGGTGGCTTTTACAATATGGTTTTCCACTCTTATGCCATGTAAATTCTGGTACACTTCACCTAAATTAAACCTTCTTATCCATAGCTTGCTAACGTAATTAGTGCAGATTCGTATAACCTAACAGGTAGTAAGATGTGGTGCTATAAAAAAGGAGATAAAGTAGGTAATACAGCTCAAACCAGGCATCGTATCTTGGGTATGGCAAACCGGAGAATTTATTTAAAACCGTGAGATTGAGACCAAACCAGTGAAGCTGTTTTACTATATTTTAAGAAATAAACACAATAAAAAATATTTTGAAATTAAAAAACAACAACATTAAACTGATCACAAATTCTCATGAAAATACATTTTCTGGTTCACTCAAAATCGTTTATCTAAATTTCCGGTTAATTTTCCGGTAAATGCACTCTTAAGGAGGTCGCCTCGGTAAACGAGTAATGGCCGCGTAGACATTCAGATCCAACACAATATTTAGTTATACGATATGTTATTTAAAAAAATAATCGTTCATGCTATAATAAAGTCGAACGATACCAACAGTTCCTTAACAGCCCTATAGGTTGGGTTTTATTAATAGAAAACACGTATAACCCGAACGGTTAGTAAGACGTGGTGCTACGCATTATTATTATTACTAATAAAAAAGTTTGAAACAATGACATAAGTTCTTTTCAAAAACATTTTAATCATATTTGTGGAGCTATGAGATTAGGTTTGATGTAAAAGGGCTACTATAGATTTAGCTTTCCTCTAAGAAAAGCGGTAATATTTTTAAGGATTTCTCTTGGAAACCCATAATATATTTGATAGTCAAAAACAATATTTCCTCTTTACCTAAAGATAAGTTTCTTAGTTTGTCATTTAAATAAGAAAGAGGGGAAAACAAAGTATGGTTGTGGGTTAAGGGTGAAAGAGAGTACAAGCTTAGAATAAATAAATAGTTCCAGAAAAGGACACAGACCATTGTATTTTAAGCAGTGTGACTTGACAGCGATTAATACTTTATCGCCGACAGAGGTGGCCGCCTTAAGGTGCTACTGTATATTATAAAGTTTGTTTTATAACAATATATTGTGTTTATTAACATTTTGTTACAAATAATTGGAATTTCCTTATAAAAACATTAATTTACATAATTTTTTTAAACCTTTGATATATATATATATTTAGGCCCTAAAACATATTGTGTACTGATATAAACGTTACAAAACTTTATTTTTGTCCATTAAATAAAAAAATTTGAATACACTTTTTTTTTAAAGCAATGTATCAAATATTTTGAATATCATATGTAAATATAAATGTGTATGACCTACATTCAATATTCCGATGTGATTCTAACGATTTATCGATGCAGAATTCGAGTGTTTGGAGTCAAGAAATTTATGTATTCGCGGTTCCGCTCACAGTTATATTTCTTGTAACATATTGTATACGGAAATTAATCAATTTATCTGAAACAAATTAATACACTTCGATGGTTTATCGTTAAAGGAATCAGATTTAATGGCTCAAACTTGTTTGCAATTGTTTTCAACTTTAATACAAACTATTGTAATAAATAGTTTTTCTAAGCTACAAAGTGCACAAACCGTCATTAGAGTAGTCGGGGGTTTCTAGAAACTAAAAAATGTATTGCTTATCCTGATATATTTAATTAATTTAATAGTCGGTGACCTGGTGGTCTAGGGATAAGGTGTCAGACTTCGGTTCTGGGGGTCCGGGGCTCAATCCTCGGTCCCGGCACAGATTTATCTGATTACCAAACCCTTCCTTCACCTCTGACGTAAAAGCGTATAACCCGAACGGGTAGTAAGACGCGGTACTAATAATAATAATAAATTTATTTTTAGCCAAAACCCATCTGACTAAAAACTCTTTAGGATCGATGTCCGTACCAGTGGCGTGTTTAAGTTTTTTAAATGAAAACAGGGGTTTGAAATCCTCTCTCAATCTGGGGGCTATATATAACGGTTTTTAATGCATTTTTTCATGGACACTTATTTTGCTTAATATATTTATGTTTTTGTTCTATTGTCTGAGAAAATAAAACAATATTTATACGTAGGGTAATTAATCGTGCTTACGCTCGCTAACATCTTATGGATAGTCAATGTTCTAGCAGTTCCATACTTCACCACTTCATTTACTATTTATGGGTATGTTAATGGCAGTTTTAAATTAATAGGCTATTTAGCACTATTCATTGTAATCAAATTTTAATTTTATTAATAGAAAAGGTAGTTTTTTCTGTCAGTATTCCATTTCTAAATAAAAAATAGTTTTTCACACGAATCCCCAAAATATGTCCTATATACGGCACTGATACCAATTGTGAGTGAGAGTGAATTAAATTTTATCCAGAACTAGACGCAAATTTATATAAATATTTTGTAGGGGGTAGTCAAAAATAAATTTGGAAAAACGTGGCAATTTATCATGCTGCACAAACATTCAATTTAAAAAATGTGAGTTCCAAAAAAAAACTGTAATATGCAAAAACTCGACATATTTAGATAAAATAAAGCATATATGTATGTTGTTTTACTTTTTCATCTAAAGAGAAAGTATTGTAATCGTGAACATTTTTTACCTAGAGAATATGTGAATATTCACTTTTTATATGTCCGCGAAAACAAAAAAGTGGATTTTACTTATTTTGTCTGTCCCTGCACGCAGACCTACGGTTCTATAGGTTTTGTTCAAATTTGATATCTAGATATTATATATATTTTTTTAAATTTTGACCTTAGCTTTTAAATTAAAGGTAAGTAGTTTACTTTTGAATCATTAGTTACAATTTTATCCAAAATGGCTCTAAAATCTTTGATTTTAATGGATATCTAAGGTAGATTTGAAGTCTCAAATAACACTCTTTACTTGGTTGTTTATGTAAATATTCCTTTGAGGGTAATTTACTGATGAGTGATTTTTTGAAAACTTGAATTATTTGGAATATGTCTCTAAAGAGTGTATTTAAAATTGCGTGTGTTTGACATACACATTCAAATACAACTATATACCAATTTTTTTGGATTTTAATTGTTGTTAAAGGTTAGTTTCCTGATGATAGGTTTTTAAAATAAATGGTATGACGCAGTGTCTTTCTCGCTACTTTAATAAAAATGGAGACATTTACCAAAAAAATAGTGAAATATCTGAAATACAATTAAAAAAAACATTTTTCTAGAAAAATTGTGGAACAAAAGAGCTTCATATTTCACCAAGGAGCATATGAAAGTACATTAGCTAAAATACACTGTAACAGAAACATATTGTTGAAAGAGGAACATCTCTGTTTACCAAAGAGCTTAACAATCAATTTCCGACTTCAATTTAAAAATATATATTTAGCAATAACTCAAAAACTATTGCTTTTATAAAAATATACTCGTATTTCAAATTAAGACTTTTATTTTTAATAGTTCAACAATTTTGCTATGATATGTTATTTCATATATCAAAGGACGCGTATATATGATCAATATTAGATCTAACCGTTTATATAAAGTACCTTCAAAATAATTTTTCTGGCCAGTTTATATCCACCATTTTGTTTTTAACGTAAAAATATGACTATATACGAATTTTAGTCAAAATCGTTAAAGCCGATCCCGGAGAAAATGTTTTTTTTTCTTTTTTTGGCTCATAGGTAAACTATACTTAATTTTAAGGTTAATTCTTCCCAAAAAGGCTCTGGGGTAGCCTTATTATACCAAGTTACCCTCGATACCAAACTTTAGTCCGATTGGTAAAATAGTTTAGACTATAGGCCGAGATTAAGACTCACAGACAGACAAATTACATCGTAAAAAACACTTTTTATGATTTATTGGGGCATGAAAAGTCAATATTTATGAAAATATCAAATTCTATTTTGTTTACGATTACAATAGGCTTACTACTTTCTCCACCCGTGGGTCACGAGGTAGTAAAAATTGAAATATTTTTAAATATCTTCAACGATTTGGTTAAAAATGAATATCTGATAAGCTTTTTACAATATGTATGGTTTTATATATCCCTTAGAATAGTTAGCTGATAACTTATTTTTGAAAAATTTGATTTTTTGTAGAAAATAACTATAAATATTTTGTTCGAAATATATAGTTTGAAATTGTTTTTCATAATAAATAAGAATTATGTTTTTATTTTTACAAATACAAAATAACTTGAGGATCGTTTACTTAATATAATAGTCAATTTTTGAAAATTTGAAATTTGTTAAAATTATTTGAATTATTTTGTTTAAAATTCATATATTAAGAACGTTTATTGTGATTAACAAGATAATGTATTTGTTTTTCTTTGGAGAAACTACTTTGGGGTAGTTTACAGAAAAATGATTTCTGATAATTTTGTTCCAAGCTTTGATGCATTATAGTATAAAGTTTTACGTTCGTGTAGTGACATTCATTTAAATTGCCGTTCCTAGTTCAAATCTTGTTTGCGTAGCACTGTTTTTGACTTATGAACGACCTTAGTTTGTGAATATATATATATATAATTCTTTTGACACATTTAAACTTTGTCGTGTCCCCTCGGAGAAAGAAGGTATTGGGATTGTCAAAAATATCGAACTCGAGAAAAATTTTTTTCTACCACCGCGTCTTGCTACACTTTCGGGCTATACGATTATGCACTAATTACGCTAATGAATTTTAGGAATTAGGGAGTCTATATTTAGACTAAGGTGGTACGAGCATGTGAGAAGAATGGAGCGTGAAAGGATGCCCAGGAGGATATTGGATATTGAGGTGAGGGTTAGGAGGCTGAGAATAAGACCAAGGGACAGATGGCTGAAGGGAGTAAGGAGGAGTGTGGAGGAAAGAGGAGAAGACTGGACCAAGATAAGAGAGGTGGTAGGAGGAAAGGTGGCTGTGGAGAGGGGAGAGGACTGGGCTAAGATAAGAGAGGTGGTAGGAGGAAAGGAGGTGGTGGAGAGAGGAGAGGACTGGGCTAAGATAAGAGAGGTGGTAGGAGGAAAGGAGATGGTGGAGAGGGGAGAGGACTGGGCTAAGATAAGAGAGGTGGTGGGAGGAAAGGAGATGGTGGAGAGGAGAGAGAACTGGGCCAAGATAAGAGAGGTGGTGGGAGGAAAGGAGATGGTGGAGAGGAGAGAGAACTGGGCCAAGATAAGAGAGGTGGTAGGAGGAAAGGAGATGGTGGAGAGGGGAGGGGACTGGGCTAAGATGGTAGAAGAGTGGTGGTGGGAGGAAAGGAGGTGGTGGAGAGAGAGAGAGGACTGGGCCAAGATAAGAGAGGTGGTGGGAGGAAAGGAGATGGTGGAGAGGGGAGAGGACTGGGCCAAGATAAGAGAGGGGGTGGGAGGAAAGGAGGTGGTGGAGAGGGGAGAGGACTGGGCTTAGATAAGAGAGGGGGTGGGAGGAAAGGAGGTGGTGGAGAGGGGAGAGGACTGGGCTTAGATAAGAGAGGGGGTAGGAGTTAAGGAGGTGGTGGAGAGGCCTAGGTTCCAGACAAACCCAGCCAGTGGCCGAAGCTGCTCATTATGATAATGATGATATTTACAAGTGTATCAGCATTTGTGTTGACACAGTGTAAAACCATTTTGGAAAAAACTCAATACACCCGAACGATATTGTAACCTTGAGCTTCCCGTCATCGGCAATCTAGAATACTGTGAGAGTAGCGCTTTAGACCATGCGGCCACCGAAGTGAGTCACTATAAATGTTGATGAATGTCAACGTCTAATGATCCCCTAAACCAGAGAAAGTATGATTTTGAAATTATCTCTGTCTGTTTTTGGTTCTAAAACAGTTTAACCGATTGGGCTAACACTAAGTATCTAGGGTTTTAATAAGGCTACTCGGGGGGGTTTTCGAAATCATCTATCAAAACCTGAAATTTAGGGTAGTTTACTTATGGGAGAAAAGAGAAACAATAGATTACGAGTACCTATAGTTTGGCTCTAACGATTTTAATTAAATATTGTATCTAGGCCCTATTTAACACTACAAACAAAATGGAAACTCTCATTTTCCCATGAAAATGACTTTGAGGGTACTTAACATGAGCGTATATTTCCAATTTTGATAATATATCCGCAACTATTTGATATACGAAATAATTTATCATTACAAAGTTGTAGTACTATTAAAAACTAAACAGTTTTAATTGAAATGTATTTTTACAAAATCAACAGTTTCCTATAAATAAGTAAATATATATTTTAAATGGAGGGTAAGAAATGGGGAGTTGAAAATTTAAATTACTAATACACTCCAGATAATCAGAATAGTTTTTTAAACTGGAAACTACAAAATGGGGGCATGCTCTTGACTGCTACGGATTTAATATCTCCTTGATGAGATATAAAATTGCAATTTCGCATAGGAAACTAAAAAACCCTAAAAAAAATTGACCAAAACAAGGAAAAGGTATCGAGAAGTGGGTGAATTGGTATCTATTTCATAATAAAATTTGGAAACAAAACTAGTGCTTAACTAGTGGCAACAAAACAATTAAAATAAACACCTGCTTACATAGCACTGTGAACTGTTATGCTCTTTGGTGAACTGTAGCGTTACGTTTTGTGATAGTTAAAAAAAATTAGATTCTAGATTTTGATGAATTTAATTTACTTAAGGGCAAAAAAAAAATTCTGGCTCAAAATCCATCCATTAATAATTCGTATTTAGACATCTTTTAACATTACAAATAAAAAGGCAGATTTCATTTTTTCAGAAAAATAACTTAAAGGGTACTTAAAAAAAAGCAAATGTCTCCAATTTTGATCATATCTTTGCAATCCTTTGAGATACGAAATAGTTAATCATTGTAAAGTTGTTGAACTATTTAAAATAAGCACCTTTATTTGAAATACATATCTCTAATACCAATAGTGTTTGGAGCTATAAACAAATATACATTTTTAAATGGAGGTTTGGGAAATTTAAAACTGATTGTATGTGGTCAGACACCTTAGCTAAGTCGATAGCCTGTCCGTCTACTGAAATAAGAGTACGGGGTTCAGTTTCCGGCATAGACGAAAAATGTACAATTGGTGAAATGTGGGGTTTTCCCTTTTCATGGTGATGGATTAACAACCGGGGGGTTGGATGTTGTGTCTGTTCTAGATTTAAGTTAGTTTTTAAGTATATGCTGATAAAATCAGTCGGTTCAGAAAAGGAAGTTAAATACCTAGAATAAATAAAACAAAACATTATTATGCTCTTTGGTTAGATGGGATCTCTTTTTTCCATTATGTTTCTGCAACAATGTATATTTGGTTTCGACCTATTTTATTACTTTTAAGTAAATATCTTCATTTATAGATTAAGGAACGAGAAGGTCTGTGAGAATTCATTTTATTTTTTTGTTCTAAAGCATTTTGAATTAAAAAATAATATGTCAAGCGATAAAATATGTTTTTTTAATTAATAGTTTAGGAAAAATTATGAAGTTCAACCAATATTTCAAGGAATAATAGCTCACTAGTTGTTGAATGGGTAATCATCCCCGCCACCGCTACCCCTTCTCATTATCTTCTAACTTCTTTTTCTCTTGACTGTTGCCAAGTCTCCTTGCTAATCCCCCTTGTGGAGAATTAATAAGTCAAGTGGTCAACTAAATTCGAATGCGTGACGAGTCTAGGCTAGGTGATAACACCACCAACACCGGTAGACACGTGGACAAAGACGTCAGTCTCGTCTAGTTTGGTTGACCAGTGACTGAGAGAACAGGATTTTAAACCCCTGCCGAGTGTACTGAGGGTGGTTTTCCCTAAATGGTTTTCCATTCTCCCTCCACACAAATACTTGCTCACGCTATTTAAATCGAACCTCTTTTTTTATTTATTTTTTGGTAACACATTATGTCCAAAAAAATTGTGACGTGATATGATATAATGTGATAACCACATTCGTATTGAAAAAAAAAGATTTAACCGGTTTCGATGAACGCATAGTCTCAGATGTCATTCCTGCAATATACTGGACTATCTATTGTGGAGAGATCAGGGTTCAAATTCCAGTCAGGTGTATTGAGAGTGATTTTTTCACTCTCCCTCCACGAAATTAGGGTACACTTCCTATAAATTTAATCTTATTCATTCTTAACCCACTAGTAACATTAGTAGGTCTTCTGAATCAAGTGTATAAGCTTAAAACATTTTCTTTTTGATGTTTGAATGTTCGATGACTGGAATAATGGCAACAGTGCTAGGGACAGAATATAGTGTAATTAGTATTTTATTGTGAACGGAAGTCTGCCTTCTGATAAATAGGTAGTACATTGTACAGAGTTGTAATTAATACAAGTTTTACGAAAATTGAGCTAGACTCAGATTGAGTGAAAGGCATTTGGTTTCACCTTTAAAACTTAATCATAACACGTTGAAGCCATTTACAGCTGACACCTCATAATAATGGTAAAACCGAAATTTCTACTGACAACAGATTATTTACTAATCGTGTTCAAAATCGGCTTAGCTCCTGTGGGTTTTGGCAACAGTTAATCTCGCCAATGACATTCTCGATGTGACCTTACGCTATTCATCACAACAGTACTTATAGGGGAAACATAGGAACTCTCCCCTCACGCCCTACCACCTCAGTAGGAATCAGAACCATTCAGGTAACAAGATAAATATGATTCGTTGATTTAATTCAAGATTTATAGACATGATTCATATGTATAAAAAAGTTGATACTTGGTGGTTGTTCATAGGAGAAGTTCTGAATGGCTTATTGGTAGAACTTTGATGCTCAAAGCTAAGAGTTCTGAGTTTGATTTCCATGTTCAAATGAAATTTTATCTATTTTAAATAATAAAAAAAAGTTTTTAAGGTGGGAGTGTAATATAAACGATCTGGGGGGAGTATAGTTGCAGTACTTTTTATATTAAAACAATTATTTTGGTAAAAATAAATCAAATATTTCTTCAGTAGAAATATAGTGTTTAATTTTCTTCACATGGTGACGTCAACATTTATAGAATATTTGGCAAGATTGTTCTGGTATTTAACGACAACATTTTCTCTTAATTTAAAAAGTTTGTTAGATAATAATACCATCATGCTCATGACAGATATTCAGGAAATGGTATTAACATGTGAATAAAATTAAACTTTATGTTTGCATTGGAGCAATATTTGATTTATTTTGGTCAAGAACATATTTTGTCATAAAAACTGTAAAAAAAACTGGCCTTATCTCACGTCCCCTTCCACCCCACCTTAAAGTCTTGTTTAACACAATAATAGCAACACACTGCTTTAATAAATAATAAATACAGATCTAGATACACTAGTGTTAAAGCTCCTTGTAGTGAGTATACAATAAAGTTAGCACCTTTTCCATTACCTCTCTAGGGACAGCCATTTGTAAATCACTGACAGGAGCCGGTGAAGGCGGTGCCCTCCCACCTCGTTGCACTCAAATATTCAGGAGTTATTATTAAATAAACATTCTTATTGTGCGCCACATTCGTGCAACGAGCAAGAAAAAAATCAAATCTCTTACGACTTTGAATCGATCGTTCGCGACTTTTTCATCCCCTCTATCTCGAAGCGCTCTCTCCTTATGAACTGAGGTAGCAGAAAAACTCGGTAAGGCCTACTTTCAAATTAACCTAACTGATAACATTTGAAAAATTATTGATATGGAATATTTTAGTGAGGAAAATGGAAATACGGCTAAGGAGTTAAATTATTACCCGCATCGGTGGCGTAGTTAGCTAACGCGCGCTATTCGTGTTGAGCTCGACTGCCGAGAGGACGGGGAGATCGAGGTTCGAATCTCGGTCGGGTGAACTGTGGGTGGTTTTTCCATTCTCCCTCCACGTAAATGCGGGTTCACCTCCTCTAAACTCAACCTTCCCAATTCCTAATCGATTAGCGTAATTAGTAGCGTATAACCCGAACGGATAGTAAGACGCGGTGATAAATAAAAAAAAAAGTTAAATTATTAGTTTTTCAATGATTGAATGAATGCTAAATGGGACCTAATCTGCATTAGTATGGTAATAGTTGGTTTAAAAACTTTTTATCTTATTACATTTTAATAAATAACTCCTTCCAAGCATGTAAAAAGTAATAAATTAAGATTAGTTAATAATGTAAATTAAGTAGAATTTGGAAATACTACACATTATCATATTGAGCGACGAGTATTTCACAATTGTTATAAACGTTTGTCACTAACTGTGCGTAAACTACTATACAATTTTAATATCTGGTGCCCAACACGAATATTTAAAAAAAAACATGAGCATAAAGGGTATTTAATAACGTTTTGATAGCAACTGCCTTCCTCGGCTTCCAGTAGTAATTTTAGAGTGAATATCAGACAATTTCAAGAAAACAAAATTGTCCCTAATACCTCAGTATAAAATCATAGCATGATACAATTTTCTGAACTACTGCGTAGGCTAAATTCAGCAAATATATTCTTATTTATGAGGGATACAGGGGAAATATGGGGAGAGTCCATCTGTTAGACAATCATGAGACCTTTCTAATACACTTTAGATTAAGGTTAAAATAAATTTATCAAATTCATATTAACTTAAAAAATGTTTTTGTTGGGTTCCTCATGGGGTTTCGAGTTATAAAAGTTGTCCTGGAAAATGGCTGTAGTGTACCTTTTTCCCCTGAACCCTTCATACGCTTTTTTGGGGAGAGGGAACCTGTTTATTCTTATATGTATTTGACCCAACAGCCTAGTTACGGTCCCTGGCTCTGATAACCCTAATTATGGGAAGTGGATCTAAAATCCAAAAATTAAACAAACACCGACCACAATACAATATCAAACCTCTGGGTTCAGTACTTACGCTATGCCTTTGGGAACTCGAAAGTTCATTGACGCACTAATAAAGTACGCTATCTACCCCTATCTAGAGCTAGTTCTATCCAGTCCACCTCATTTAAGGACCGGATTTTTCCTATTGGCCTTTTATTTTCCTTGATCGTAAAATGAAGGCAGTTAAGATACATATGTATTTCATGTTATAGCTAGTACAATATATTAATCTTTTAGTGCCTATAGTTAGTTGCCTATTCAGTTGGTTTTTGCCTTTCTTTGATTAGTATTTTTATTATTCGTACTTAATATCTATTTACATACATTTTATACAAAACACAACTCATAATGGAAACAATAACTTTTTCCCAACACCTTGGGGTTCTCAAAAAATACAATGGTACGAAAATAATAAAATGTTTTTTCTGTCTATTCAGATCCCCAAATAGGGCACAAAACATATATATATATATAATGGGGGGATTTTTGTGCCCCCCACACGGTTTTTGCCTATTTTATGAATACGCACCTAAACGTGCCTATTTCGGTTTTGATCGGTCTTTTTTTTATACGGTATAACCTTTTTGCTGAAAGTGAGAGTCTAGTTTATTAGAAATGGTAAGTTGTGGAATACTTGTTTGGAGTAGGTTTGAAAACTGACCCTAGTTACATTGCTTCCAATGAGCGTAAATTGTGTAGAGGACAATGTGAGCAGTGGCAGACATTTTGGTAGGACAGTTGGAGCAGTGTCAGACATTTTGGGAGAAAATTTCATGTAATTGCAGGAGAAAATTCCAACTGCTTCGGAAACGACAAATTTTAAATTTTGTCCCTTGACATTGCGTGAAGTAGAACTAAACTTTTCAAGTTATAAGAAACATTTTATCTGAAAATATAACCCGTATCACAAGTAATTTTTTTAATAAATATCTAGTGATTAATAAACATGTAACCTGATTTAGCGGTCAAATGGGCTAAGGTGTCACTCTCGTAGTAGACTTGACTACCGATGAAGGGGAGAATGAAATTCAAATCTTGGTCTGGTGAACTTAAGGTGTTCTTTACTGAATGATTTTTCACTCTCCCCCCACGCAAGTGCGGATATTTTTCGTATAAATTCTATTACCCTAGCCCCCAACATATTAGCATAATTAGTACATTATGTGTATAGCCCAAACGAGTAGTGAGACGTGGTGTTAAAAAAAACAGCCATGTGAATTGGCTGTAAGTGATAAAATAGTAGCTAGTAAAAATCAATTTTACATTACCTATTGCATTCTTTATATTTCATTAAGTGCCTATTCTGATGCCTGGATTCCATATTTTTAATGATTATTTGCCTGCCTATTTTAAACATTTTTTTGCTTAAGGATCCGTTAAGCTAGTTATATCCAGTCCACCTTGTTACAACCTATTCCTATCGAGAGATAATTCTATCCAGTCCAACTCATTACACCCTCTCTCTTTCAGATCCATTCTATTGTTATCCTCCCACCTGCGTCTAGATCATTCCAAAACCTTTCCCCATTGGGTTTATCAATCAATACTCTGAGAAAGGTTCTAGATTCTTCTATTCGCACTGCACGTCCAGCCCACCGTAATCTACGAGACTTGCTTATCCTAACAATGTCTTGTGATGAGTACAGGGTATGTAACTCATCATCGTATAATCTCCTCCACTCCCCAGTAGCCTCATCCCTTTTAGGACCAAATATATTCCTACAGATCTTGTTTTCGAACACCCTAAATTTATTTTCGTCGTGTCAAGTAAGATACCACGTTTCACACCCATAGATAACAGGTACAATTATTGTTTAGTATATTCTGAGTTTTACATTCCTTGAAATCAGGGTAGTTGTCAACAATTCACTGACCGAGTAATACCGTGCATTGCCCAACTGTATTATTTTCCTAATTTCCGCTCTAATGTCGTTATCATAAACATAATAATGCGTGCCACTACTAAACTTTTTATGTCTAAACAAAATAAATCAATTATTTTTTCAGAGCCGAGACACCACCTGGGGCTCTAAAGAGAGATCCTGGCTCTATACTCCCCAGCCAGGGGGGAATGAGACGGTACTGTGGTTCGCTTGTGTACATTATCTCGGCTGTGTGGACGAGTCATTGCTGGCGGTACAACGTAGAAAGGGCAAGACGTCCCAAGGATTGGAAAACATGGCTCCCTGGACGATTCTCCGCGCCAGCCTTACCCTTCACCGACAAGGCACTGTCATGGAAGAACGAAAGAAGGAACGATCATTTTGTAGTCTCTTCGTTTTTTGTTGTTGTTTTGTTTTTTTGTTTTTTTGCCTCATCTGACCCCTATAAAACCTTCCTGAACCAATATTTTGACGCGTTCGACAGGCAGAAACTTTCCAGTAGCTAACGGGGAGCGTTAAGCTTCGAAAATTTTGACTACACTTCAAAAATTTGTCAACGTAGATCAAATTAGCTTTTATAAATGACGGCTCACATAGTTACGAAGCTTCACCAACACAAATATCAACAGCCAAATGGCATATTCATGTTTAAGTTAATGTTAGTTGATATTGTTATGTACACTCTGTTTGCCCCGAGATGTAGAACTATTACCTTTGTGGATTATTTTTGGCTATGTTCATTATTTTAGTAAGGAATAATATAAATTTAAAGTTATTGTTATAATTAATATAAATGGTATTTATCATTATATGTATTTTTGACTATTTGATGTAGCCCATCATTGCAACTTTCATAGAACTGAATTATGATAATAAATAGATGAGATGAAAAGAGATGTTAAATGAGATGTTAAAATATTAAATCAGCCAATAGATTAAAACAATGCATGAATAACTTGTAATAGTAATTGAATAGTAAAATGTAAGGTTATGAAATAAATTATATAATTAAGACTAGCAGTATAACTGAGTGAATGGAATCTATTTCATAACAAAAATAGTAAATTGAGACAAACAAAACATTTAGTTGATAAATGTGTGGTTGAATGTTGATCTTTTCATTACTAACGATTCATAGGTAGTTGACTAGACGAGAAGATGACTAAGAAGTTAAAATTTAAAATTTTTGTACAAAGCTACGCAATTTTTTTTATCAAATGAGTTAATAAATGAAACGTTTTCATCTAAAATTAAGCTTTCACATATGTAATTATGATTGGCTTCGTAGTGTAGTGATCAATGCACCTGGCTACAATCCTAAGGGCCCCGAGTTCGAGCCACGGCTGGTAACTTGAGTATTTTTCCTGAAAAGGGAAATACCCAAACGGTCACCAGGATTTGGTTCGTTAGGCTAAAGTTAGATTGTAAGTGTTTCCACTAGTTCCACACCCTCATACTCACTATCACCATCCTCCCATCTCAAGGTTGTGTTTCCACTAGTTCTACACCCTCATACTCACTATCACCATCCTCCCATCTCAAGGTTGTAAGTGTTTCCACTAGTTCCACACCCTCATACTCACTATACATCATCATCATCTCATATCATCGGGACATGGAAAGAGCCTCCACGGAAAGGATGTACGATTAACACATTCGGGCGTCCCCTGGGCTAAAGTGCATTAGTACCAGCTAATCTTTCCACTACTGGGCTACGAATGACGTAGCCCACACCCGAAAAATTAGTATTATTACCTCTAAAATGATTCCATCCTGATCGCTACCTCATTAAATTAATTATAATATACACGTATAACCTGTACAGTTAGTAAGACGCGGTGATAAAAAAAATTGCGTATAATCTAAACAGGTACTAAGCCTCGCTGTAAATTTAAATATTGTGTCTGATTAGAAAGTTAAAGTATTATTATTAATAATATTATTATTAGCATTGCGTCTTACTACCCGTTCGGGATATTTTCACGCTAATGTGTAATGGTAGGGTGATTGTGAGATGAAGTGAAAGACCTACAGTTTGACGTGGATCCGAACCACGGTGGAGGCCTGGTATTCCTCACATTCACAAATTGTGATTAATACACGTCTTGTCAGAGGTGAAAGAAGGGTTTGGTAATCAGATAAATCTGTGCCGGGACAGAGGATTGAACCCCGGACCTGAGCACAGAAATCTGACACCTTACCACTAGACCACAGAAAGTTAGAGTAAAAATGTGTGTGTGTATATATATATATATATATTTATATATACATTTTTTATAGTAATACCAAGAGAGGTGTGATTTAATGTAACATTTGTATCGCGCAAACAAACTACTGCTCGCACATAATACACACACACACACACACACACACACACACACACACACACACACTTACAAAAGTCGATACTGGCAAAACATGGTTTGAAATGATGGACCTTCCCAGGGTGAATGTTGCATACACTATTTGACATCGCCGTTTTCCAACTAAATGGGCTGATTAGTGAGACTTGAAGCTCTCACAAAATAATAAATTAATTGAAATTGTCATTTTAACTTGACATTTTATCAAAATAAGCGTGTTGGGATGAATTGTTAATATTATATAACAGGGAAGGCTGTATGTTAGTGTTGGTTTACATTCTATAATTAACCTTTACGTAACCAACTTAGGTGGCTGCATGATCTAAGGTGTCTCTCTCGTGTTAAGACTAGAATGCTGACGACATAAAGATCGGCGTTCGAATCTCGGTCGGGTGTACTAAGGATGGTTCTTCTAAAACGGTTTCCCACTCTCCCCCACGGAAATGTGGGTACACTTCCTCAAAATTAAACCTTCCTCGTACTTAACTCATTAGTGTAATTAGTACATATGGGTATTATCTGAACAAGTAAGACGCGGTGCTAAAAATAAAACCTTCACGAATAAAAGTGCGACAAACAAAATCATTCACTGATCTGAACTTGTTTACAAATATGTTTGGACATAACCTAACCTAACCTTTCTTTATTCTAACCTTTACCTAAAATAACCTAAATACGTACTAAAGTAATGCTTAGAGTATATAAATCAAACCTTTCTTGCGGTATGCTTCATCTATTTATTTTCACCGTTCCCAGACATCTTATGCGGTAAAGGTTCACACCAATTCAAAACTGTCTACCTTCCCTAAGTTTTTTAATTTATTTAGGCATTTAACGTGCACTTTCTGAACCGCATGATTATATCAGTACGCGACTTACAAACAAACTTAAATCTAGAATATACACAATATCCAGCCTCCAGTCGTTAATTCATCACTGTGAGAGGAGAATCCCCATTTCACCAATGATTTTTTTTACCATGCCAGGAATCAAACCCGGCACCATTATCACCGCACGCTACCGACTGAGCTAAGGGGTTGGACAACCTTCCCTAGTGAATGCTAATCAGTATTAAAGTACGTGCCCTAGTGGAAATAAAACCCGCCTCGGTGGCGTAGTTGGCTAACGCGCTAGTTGTGTTGAGCTCGACTGCTGAGGACGGGGAGATCGAGGTTCGAATCTTGGTCAGGTGAACTGTGGGTGGCTTTTCCTAAATGGTTTTCCACTCTCCCTCTACGCAAATGTGGGTTCACTTCCTCTAATTCAACCTTCCTAAATTCCTAATCCATTAGCGTAGTTAGTACTTAAAGCGTATAACCCGAACGGTGCTAAATATTATTATTATTATTATTATTAGTGGAAATAAACCTTCACTTGAGTTTTAACTTTCCCTCTATTATAGACCACGCTCATTACATGTCTACTGAGCTACTGAGACCAGTTCACACAGGAAAATGGGAAATGTCTAACAGATTAAAGCGCCTGTGAGTAATAAAATAAACTAAAAAAAAAATATGGCAAAACGAGAGTGTAATGTTTTGCAGAATTGTCGTTGTAATAGTAATTTGTGGTAGCCCACCTATATGCGGTTAGGTGCTACTCTTTGTTAGGTATCATTGTGCTGTGAAAAATGTTCGCGTCCACGGGGTAATTTTCTCTTTTTCATCGTTGAAGTAGTGGGAATGGTTAGTCGGGAGAGCTTAGACTAATGCGTTTGTGGCAGTGAAATATTTTACGACGCTACGGTTGTTTTTTTGATTGTATTTTTTTACAAGCATTTTGTATATTTCGTGTGTTTATCGTTGGGCATTTATTGGGGACATTTAAAAAAATTAATATATCACCAATTATTGCTGACATTCTCCGGGGGTAGGGGGATTTGAACCTTGCGCTACGCTTACATATCCGCATCGGTGAACTAAATGTCAAGCTTGTCTAGTCTGGTATATTGAGACTTTTTTTTTTTAAAGGGTCTTACTTTACGTGACATCCGCTTTGGTGGTCGCGTGGTCTAACGCGGTAATTTCTTGCCGAACTAGACTGCCTAAGATGGGGAGATCGAGGTTCATTCCCGGTTGGGTGCACTGAGGGTAGTTTTTCATAAATGGTTTTCAACTCTCCCTCCAAGCAAAATCTGGTGAACCTTCTCTAAATTAACCCTTCCTAATCCCTAACCCATTAGTGTAATCAGTACATAGGCATGTAGCCTGAACAGGTAGTAAGACGCGGTGCTTTAAAACAATTTTATAAAAAAAATTACGTAACCTAAGGCACATTTTCTTTCTATGTTACCTTCCACATATTTCGGATTACCTGAACACAGTGGAAATAAAAACAAACGATTATGGTCTAGTTGTTCTTATTTTGCTAGATGTTAATAACTTTAAATGGGTATATTTCCGGAACGGTTAGTAAAACTGTGAGCAAATAAAAATAAAATTTAATGTTTACACACTATTTATTTTCACCGGGTCTTATTATATAACCCATTAGCAAAAGTACCCGACTTTTTCCGGGGTAACACTTTTCTTTTCTTAAAAGAGACAGAAAAAAAATCTTAACTATACTTCTTCTGACCCAGTTGTTTATTAAGATAAAAAATATATAATCTAGATTTTAAAAATCCTGTTTTTAGATGCATATGTTCGTTCACAGGAGCTATAATTTTTAAATTGAATACCTCCGCGTGTGGTAGATATCACACATCGCTCATGACAGACAAACAAAACCACTCCTCATTTTATTAATATAGATTTGGGCATAAACATATATTAATCAAGCTAGCCTAATTTGGTAGGTATGAGGATGGTAGAGTTTCACAGGAATTGTACCAGCATTTTCTTGAGAGGAAAGTGGGAAACCATTTAGAAGAAAAAAAACACCCTAGAATACACCCGACTGGAATTTTAACTCCAACCCACTCCTCACCGGATATACAAGCTATTGATAAAGTGACGTTGGTGAGCTGGCGGTCTAGGGGTAAGGTGTCAGACTTCTGTGCTGGCGGCCGGGGTTCAATCCTCGGTCGCGGTAAAGACTTATCTGATTACCAAACCCTTCCTTCACCTCTGACAAGACATCTTGTGAATGTGGGGAATGCCAGGCCTCCACCGTGGTTCGGATTCCACGTTAAACCGTAGGTCCTCCATTTCATCTCACAATCACCCTACCATCACACATTAGCGTAAGTGCGTATAACCCGAACGGGTAGTAAGACGCGGTGCTAATAATAATAATAATAATAATAATAATAATAATAATAATAATAATAATAGATAAAGTGACGCGTTAAACCATGTGTCCACCGAGGAGGTTGAGATAATATTAAGAGTAGTCCTTACAATAATATACATACTAGTAATAAAATGACGTAGAATTTTAGTATTAAATCAAGCCTGTTACCCGCCATTTTAAAGTTACTATAGTGATTGCATATTTAATATCGTGCAGATTATTCTAATAACAAATATCAAACTAATACATTAAAATTTAAATGAAGAATACGTTCATACGCAAAAGATTTAGAAATCAAGTTAAAAAGGGTTATACATTTTGAAACTAAATCATAAATCTATAAATATATATATATATATGTCTAAAAAAGTAACAATTATTTTTTTAATATAAAAAAGTAAAACAAAAGTACGCCCAACGATGAATTCATGGTGACGTTTGTAAAACGAACTAATCCAGTGCCTACGCCATTGCCCACACAACAAAAGATAATAAAACTACGATTTTTTTGTGTCCTCCCCCATCCTTTATTTTTTTTAGTACACAAAACACTGGGCAGTCATCGATGGGCGGTGGTAGGGGAAGGAGAGAAGGGCGGGGTAGTGCATTTCGTGCCGCAAAGCTGCGGAATCAATAATATCGGGCGCTGTCGGGTGTTTTCAAAGGCCCCCAGGGACATGCACATTGAGATGGACCTTTATTCGTGTATATATATTTGCACGAGGCAGAGTTTGCTGACTGAAGCTGGCTTAGTTTCATGTAGAGTATGGTAGATGGCAAAACCAGATAGTACTTTCACGTGGTTAGTGTGTTTAACCCTCTTTTCAGGAAACTAATGACGTTTTCGTTCTGGATGTTAAAAGTTGGGCTTTACCTTGTACCTACCCGCCTCGGTGGCGTAGTTAGCTAACGCGCGAGTCGTGTTTAGCTCTACTACTGAGGATGGGGAGATCGAGGTTCGAATCTCGGTTGGGTGAACTGGGGGTGGCTTTTACTAAATTGTTTTCCACTCTCCCTCCACGCAAATGCGGGTTCACTTCCTCTAATTCAACCTTCCCAATTCCTAATCCAATTAACGTAATTAGTACTTAAAGCGTATAACCCGAACGGGTAGTAAGACGCGGTACCAAATAATAATAAAAAATACCTTGTACCTCAATTTAAAAATAATTAAAAGGCTAAAATTTATCTAATACTACACATAGCTAACTTTAATAATAAGAGTTGAAATATTTAAGTAATTTCAATAGTGCTAATTCAACCCACTTTGGTGGTCGAATGATCTAAGGTGTCATTCTTGCAATAGGCTAGACTGCCGATGATGAAAAGATTGGGGTTCAAATTTTAAATTATTTTTAACTCTCAGTCCACGCAAATTCTGGCATATGTTCTCTACCAACCTTACTAAATCCTAACACATTAGCATAATTGATCCATACAAATTGGGACGCTTGGTGCTAAAATAAAAAAAAGTATTAATTCATAAACACAATTACATAAAATAAACTATTATCAGGCGTATAAATAAAGATATCCCATTGGACTGTGTTTATCGTTCATTGGACGTCAAACTACTTCTTTCTCCGAGGGATCAAGAGATATTAAAATCACACCGCCTTTTTCAACACACACACTGATATTGTTGTTTGGTACTTCAAGTATGATAATGTTAGATTTCTACCGACCTCTCGGAGATAAAAGTACTTTATTGTAATCGTAAAATAAATAAACTCGAGATTTTGATCAATATTTCATGATCTCCTGAGACCATTTTACCAATCTGGCTAAAGTTTGGTATATGGGTTTTTCACACGGTTCCTCTTTGGCATTTTTGGAGTTGGATATCCAACCTTAAAATTATGGTTAGTTTACTGAAGGACAAAAAGGGAAAACATTGATTTTCTCGAAGTGTGCTCTAAAATTTTTGAATACATTTTGTGTATAGGCATTGATTAACGATATAAACCAAATGGAAACTATCAATTTCCCATAAAAATGACTTTGAGGGTATTTCATATTTGCCTAACTTTGTGAGATATAAAATAACTTATTGCAAAATTGTAGTAAAGGGGGGGCGGGGCCTACTCTCAAAAATAAAAATATAGTATTTGAAATATCTTGTTATAATAATAATAATAATAATAATAATAATAATAATAATATTTAGCGCCACGTCTTACTACCCGTTCGGATTATACGTTTTAAGTACGAATTACTCTAATGTATTAGGACTTGGGAAGGTTGAATTAGAGGAAGTGGACCCGCATTTGCGTGGAAGGCGAGTGTAAAACCATTTAGGAAAAACCACCTCCAGTTTACCCGACCGAGATTCGAACCTCGATCTCCCCGTCCTCAGCAGTCGAGCTTCAACACGACAAGCGCGTTAGCCAACTACGCCACCGAGGCGGGTATCTTGTTATAAAACCAATAGTTTCTAAGCTATAAGCATATATATAAATATATATTTTTAATTGAAATCTTTGAAATGTGAAATTGATTGTTATGCTCTTTGGTGTACATAAAGGTTTATCTTTTCTCAATGTTACTGTAACAGTGTATATTATACATTTGTGTACTTTGGTGTAGTATTTCTGCAAGCAATCTTAAAAGAGTTTTTAGTAATTGTTTCTATTTTAAGAGACTGTGCAGTCTACCATTTATTTTAAAACTCAGTGTGAACAGTTCCGGTAGTCGAATGGTCTAAGAAAGTGGACTCAAACTCAAACTATTTGAAAGGTCAAATTCACAAACTCAAGGCGTGTTTTGGGCTACGGTCTTTAGGAAACTGGTTCGCTTAAATATATTATTTGCTAATGTTTTTGCGGTGCGTCTTACTACCACTAAGGACTATGCACATTTTAATCTCGCCAGTAGGTAAGAAATGGGGAATATACAATTAAGGAAATGTAACCGCATTTTAATGAAGGGAACTTGGAAAACCATCCAGCAAAAACCACCCTATGTATATTCGGATGACATTTGAGCCCTATACCTACCACCAGCAAACTAGACAAGAAGAGCCTGTCTAATCCGCTTGCCCACCGACGCAGGTCTATACTAACTGATTGAGGCTGTTTTTTTTAAATCATTAATGTATATTTAAAATATTTAAAGCTGGTATTTTTCCAGATATTGTTGTGGGTTGGCGAAATACTCTAAGCATTATTTATTAAATTATGAAACGAAAAATTCCTACTATCAAGTAGGTATTTATAGTGATAAGAAATTGAGAGAAATTTAAAATATTTCAAAAGTGATTTTTGTTATTCAAAATTATGTACACACAAAAATTAAACTTTTTTTGTGTGTAAGTATATTACTGCAGGAAGTATATATTCCATTCACGGTAGGAATTACTCTCTGAAAGTCCCTTTTTCCTACCAATATCCTACTATATAGTAGATTTATGGTAGGGCCTTTCAGAAGTCAATTCCTACCGTGAATGGAATATACTTACTTACTCTATGGCACTAGGACCTTGGAATTCATTGCCGCACTTACAAAAGAACGCCATCCATATCTATCTAAATCCATCCAGTCCACCTCATTACACCCTATCTCTTTCAGATTCATTCTAATGTTTATCCTCCCGTTAGCGGTCAGGTATTCCCAACGATCTCTTCCCATTAGGTTTGCCAGTCAATACCCTGAACACGGTTTTAGATTTTTCCATTCACGCTGCATGTCCTGCCCACCGTTATCCACGAGACTTGATTAGCCTAACACTGTCTTGTGACGAGTACCGTACTACAGGGTATACAAATCATAATTATGTAGTCTTCTCCACACCACAGTAACCTCATCCCTATTTGGACTTAAAATCCTCCTAAGCACCCTGTTTTAGAGCCACCTAATTTTGTAAGAGCATGCGCAGGCTTAACACCAATAGAGAACAACCGGTAAATTTATTGTTTTTGTATATTCTGAGTTGTAAACATATTGACCAAGTAATAATAACATGCATTTCCCGATTGTATTTTATTCCTAATTTCCAATCTAATATCATTATTGCTAGTTAAAATTTCTCCTTAATTTATAAACTCATTAACCCTGCCAAATGATATGTTGTTCGCAGTAATCATTGAATTATTGACCCCAATTTGTGTGATAATATACCTTGTCTTTTCAGCGTTCACTTCTAAACCTCTTTCCTTACTACAGTAGCCCCATGGCTTCTTTGGTGCTGACTGACAGCTCACAGCTGACTTCTGACAGTCAACATTTAGGTATAGACCTACATTTTGACTGTCAGAAGTGACAGCTGCTAAACACATGTTTTTGCAGATCCTATGTTTCGGCGTAAGGATACAAAATTTGGTTTGGTAACTTTTCAAAGCCGTCAGCTGTGAGCTGTGAGCTGTCAGTCAGCAACCAAAGAAGTCATGGGACTACTGTAGCCTCTATTAAAATATCTGCATTTCTTTCAACATCTTCCTTCCTTTTACCAACAAAGCTAAATCATCTGTATATCATAATAGCTGCATTGTACCGTTTAAAGGCAACCCTTCCCTATTCTCTTGCATTACCCTAATAACATACCATAAGGCTGGATTAAAACGAAATGGTTAAAGTTAATCTCATTATTTCAACCCATTAGGTATTTAGAAAATATCTGGAAAGTTAGGATGGTAATATAAAATGACTACAGACAAACTTGTCTTGAGCTTGGGAACGCAGTCTAAGGTGTCGCTATCGCAATAGACCAGACTGCCAATGATGGTTAGATCGGAGCTCGAATCAAGGTTGGATGTACTGAAGTTTATTTTCACTCAAGGGTTTCCCACGTAAATGTGTTTACATTTCCTCTCAATCCTACCTTATTCATCCATAGTCCATTAGCTTAATTAAAATATAGGTGACCTGGTGGTCTAGGGGTAAGGTGTCAGACTTCTATGCTGGCGTCCGGGGTTCAATCCTCGGTCCCGGCATAGATTTATCTGATTACCAAACCCTTCCTTCACCTCTGATAAGACATCTTGTGAATGTGGGGAATGCCAGGCCTCCACCGTGGTTCGGATTCCACGTTAAACTGTAGGTCCTCCATTTCATCTCACAATCACCCTACCATTACACATTAGCGTAAGTGCGTATAACCCGAACGGGTAGTAAGACGCGGTGCTAATAATAATAATA